>VYZW01028170.1:18486-179734 GCA_013401315.1 Balaeniceps rex | reverse complement strand
TTTTTTTTTTTTTCTCTTTACTGCCTGCCTTTACGGCAACTGAAGGAGGCTCCTCTTGCATGATGGCTTGTGGGGGGGTAGCTCTGTGATTCTGCCTGCTATGCAAAAGAGTGAATGCGGGTGTCCTTCACCTGTTGTTACACAGGTACTTAAATCCAATCTCCTGTTGCTGTCAGTGAAGGTTTCAGGAAGAAGAAAAGAAAAAAAATCCCCAAGTGACTTCTCTTAAGATTTTCTTAACATTGTAAGTGCATTTCTTTTGTGTTTAGTTACTTAGAGCTATAGCAAATGGACAAAACATTTCCAAAAACTGATGTTTGTAAAAATATTTGAGAACTTTACAGTTGAAAAAAGTGTAAATTTTCATTTTTCACACTGGAAGGCTTTGTACTGTTCTTATGTGGGAACAGACTGGAGAAATGCCTGTTAGGAGAGTGCAACCCGCTGTCCTGACTGCAGTAGCTTAGTTTGAAAATATTGGATCAACTTCCAAATCTATTTTACAACCAATTAGCGAAGAAAATACTATGCAGTGAGCTGAAATCTACACTCCTCCAATTTATGTGAGTATAAATCTTGACCAGTCTGCTTGATCTGTATATAATGTAATTCTTCCTATGCATTTCACCTTCACCGTGAATAAAAGAAATGCTGTGTTTTGTGGAACCGTCCTGATAAAATAGTAATCAAACTATCAAACTGTGTGAAGGACCAGCAGATCATTCGTGTCGGCTTTGTTCCGCAGAGTTTAGCCAAGTTTAAGGCAAATACTTTCGCTTATAAATAATGTTGATATTTAAGTAGAATCATAGAATCGCAGAATGCTTTGGGTTGGAAGGGACCTTTAGAGGCCATCCAGTCCAACCCCTGCAGTGAGCAGGGACATCTTTAACCAGATCAGGTTGCTCAGAGCCCCATCCAACCTGACCTGGAATGTTCCCAGGGATGGGGCCTCCACCACCTCTCTGGGCAACCCCTTCCAGTGCTTCACCACCCTCAGTGTAAAACATTTCTTCCTTCTATCCAGCCTAAATCTCCCCTCCTTTAGTTTAAACCCATCACCCCTTGTCCTGTCACCACAGGCCTTGCTAAAAAGCCTGTCCCCATCTTTCCTCTAGGCCCCCTTGAAGCACTGCAAGGCCGCACTAAGGTCTCCCCGGGGCCTTCTCTTCTCCAGGCTGAACAGCCCCAACTCTCTCAGCCTGGCCTCGTAGCAGAGGGGCTCCAGCCCTCGGAGCATTTTTGTGGCCTCCTCTGGACCCGCTCCAACAGCTCCATGCCCTTCTTGTGCTGAGGGCTCCAGAGCTGGGCGCAGTAGTTGTGTTTGAACCATTGAAGTATATCAGCAGGTTTTTTCTCAGATCCTTGGTTGGCTTGTGTTGTGTTTGGTCGTTGGAATATACCTCAGCATTTCTGCTAAAAGGGAGTACCTAATACAAGTCTGTATGACTGTAGGTAATTATTGGTCTGATAGATTGGACTGTAGTTTACAGCCCTGGGACAGGAGACCCCCTGAAACCTCCTTCACAAGTCTACAGCATATTACTCTGTTTTTCACTTCTCCCCTCCGTCCCCACAGAAGTGAGCCAACCTCCGTCATCGCTGACAAGTCAGCATCTTCTCCCCAAACTCCTTCAAAGCATTGTACTCTCACACCTATTTATTGGGGAAAAATTTAAATTTGGTACATTAGTCTCTCAATACGACTGCTTTTCTAGATAAACACCAAAAAATACCCCCTCAAACTCCATTACTATAAATGTTTATATTAATGCTCCTAAATGTATTTGTACAAATCTTTTGCATACTCATTATTCGTCATCATCTCTTGACTAGAAACCAGGAATAAAATTACTTTCACCTCCCTAGATAAAAAGCATCCCTTGGTGCCCAAGCCATTTGTAAATACACGTGGAAAACAAGGACTTGCTAGCACCAGCAGTGCAGCACTGCCGCTGTTAGCCAGGAGGAAATGAGAAATGAAGAAAGATGAAGAAGGAAATCTTTGTTATTTAGTACAGGGCATAATTGTTGTGTTTTACGTAGGCAGTTTTCAGAGACAAAATGAATAGTTTGGCGTCACTATTAAAATATTTATTCCAGTTAGTGGCCCCAGCCCCTGCAGATTGCTCTGCAAAACACCGCTCCGCTAATGCCCATTACAAGTGCCGTGTACCTGCTCAAGTGTTTCTCTTCCAGATGAAAGATTATCACTAGAATCAAGGGAAATATTAAAGCTTCCTCAAATCAAATTACTCAGAATAGTCTTAATTGGCCTAATAGGTAAATTTATCCAGCTTCACATATAGGTTTTATCTTTAATTAGTGTTACTCATACCTAGTTTTCCTCATTTGGATTTACTCATCCAAATTTAACGTCGATACTTTAAGCCATTCCACAGATTACTTTTTAAACAAGAGTTGATTATCAAATTTACTGAATCTTTTTTGGGACCAAATTTATCAACCAAATTGCCATCTTCTATTAGCCACACAAAAATCAAACCACCCAATCCTGCCATCGGCTACCCTGTGACCACATTGGGTAGCAGAGGATTGAAATTTGGGACACTGTCATCCTGAAGGATGATTGTGGGTATAGCGTCTGACTCTTTGCATTAGAAAAGTAGAATTATACTAAGTGTGTAGATTTGTGGATACTGGCTATGATCAGTCATAGCACACGCAGTAGGAAATTATTTTTAATCCTTTGCAATGAGACACAAGCAAAACAGCCTGCCGGTTATTAGCTTACAATAAAATAATGGGAGTTTGTTCCTCTAATGTAATGACTGCTTTTTTGAAAATGACAGGGATAGCAAATATTGTACTAAAGGCCTGTAAGCCTACAGATATTTTAATGTCCTGCTTTTAATGTCCAAGAACTTGTGGCCAAATGGGAAAAGTACATTCTAGCTCTGTAGTGAATTAAAAAAAAATAATAAAATTAAAAGGGACAGAGTGTGAAAAGATACCTTTGCATCTTCAAGGAGCATCAGAGGAATAATGAAACCTAAAATGCACAAGGCTACTTTTGGAGGGATACTGAATGATATATTCAAAAAGTCTTTCCGTGTACTGCGCCTGGAGAAATCAGACTCAACTTTCAGTTGCACCCAAGTAAATTCAGAACCTTGGAAAAGCAGAATGAGGCCCACAGTCTACTTTTAATAGTATGGTCTAAATGTACCGAAACGTGGGGTATGAACTGGACAGCCTGATAAATGAAAAACTCTAGGCAAAATATTGGTTCAATGAAAGGATGAATTCCTGTAGATCCCTCTGTACAGTGTGAGAGAAACCTGTCAGAAGCACGGCCTCGGCGTTCCCAATTAAAAAGCTGCCACTGGAAAGCTGCTGATGTTTGCACGACATAAAATTTTATCTGGCGCTCTGAATCCTCAGTTCTACAGGATGCCTTGCTGGACCTTTTACAAAATTTGTTAATTGCAAACACTTTGAGAGCATTGATCCATGGCCGCTCTGATTAAATCGTTATTCTGAAGAACACCTATGAGGGCTGACAGGCGATGGGTCTGAAAGAACCGCGCTAGATCTCCATTCCAACGAGTGCCGCTGGCCCCCGCCCAGAACATTGCTCTTTCCTCGCCTGTTCTTTCAGCAGGTACAGTTCCAGCTGTTTAATTTTCTGCAGAATGATCAAAGTTTAAATTACATTCAGATTGTTTTCACGTTGGCTTAAGCCATCAGCAAGTAAGCACCTAGGCCTGGGAAAGGGGGTCTGCTTCCCAACCAGCCTTTTCACCTTTTCTTTGCTTTTTCGCTCACGGACTTGTCTGTGCTTTGGCGAGATGATAATAATTACTTCTACAAAGGCTTACAAGTACCCTACAATACACCCTGTCAGCCTGGCCGCTTTCAAAGCTTTCTCAGCCACAGTTCCAAATCTGTCATTTTTTTTTAAAAAAAAACAAATTCCTTTCACACAAGCCATTTTTATCCTTTTCAGAATTGCTCAGCTTATGGTTTTCATAATGCCACAGGATGGTTTTGATCTCACTTGCCGCCTTTTTTTTTTTTTTTGGCTGTTAAATATTTTAGTAGTGCAAATATTAAAAAAAATCAGGACATTTTCAATAAATCATATCCTCGAATACACAAAACTCAATCCTCCCTCTAAAAGACTTTAAAAATACACAAATGCGCATGAAGGGCTGAGAAGAGAATTGACATTTCTTTAAATGGTTCTTCAAAATACGCATTAGTAGGGGATTTTCGCAACTCCGTGCCATACTTTTTGAAGTTATTGATTCCCACAGCAGCTAAGTGGCCAGGTGCTCATTAGTATGTTCATCTCGTACTTTTCTTTATACTGTTAGAAGCTATGTAGCTATAGGAGGTACGTGTCACGGTAGGTAAACAACAGACAGTAGGTCTTTTGAGACTTTTTTTAATCTACAGCCTTCCCTGACACTCAGCTCAGCTTAGCTCTCCTCTTTTTAATCCCGGAGAAGTTTGCTTTGTGCTTTAGCAGGGCCCCAGCTCTTCAAAATTAAGCCGCTCCACCACTTTGCTGGTGGAAATGCAAGCAAGTTCCTGAGCACCGGGTTTGTAAGGGAAGAGGTCCTCCCTCCTTTCACACCCAGCTGAGGTCCCATCATCTGGGGAGTCTCCACAGTCCCTGTTGCCCACCCCACAGGAGGCAGTTGTCTAACCAGAAGCCAAACCCCTGCTGGTGATGCACCTCCTTCACCTTCAAAGTCATCTGCAGCGAGAAGTGTATTTCGAAATGCCTTTGTTAATGGGATGCATTTGAGGGTCGATGAACCAACCCAGGCAAGTCTGCTTGCTAATGTACTGATTGCCATTCACTCCTGTGAAGTTAATGACACTTCACTGCTGTAACACTGGTTCCAATAAAGTCCTATTCAGATCTTAAATCCATTCGAATTTGATTCTCGAAATACATTGCATTTCCTTACTAAAATTACTCCTCCACTTGATTGTTTCGTATCGCCCTGAATGCTGCGCTCCTACGCTGCGTTTCCTGGCGGTATTTATGCATCTCTTGATTTTGCAAGGTGCAGTAGTGCAGAGAGAGTTCTGATTTCCTTCCAGGGGATCTTCGCAATCCGCTGAGGAGCTTTGTTGTCTGATTTGCACTTTCTTATTGAATTTCAATCAGTTTTCCCAACAATTTGCTGGAAGAATTCCTGTGGGACATCTTCAAATGCTCCTAGCCCCAAGCTGTCCAACAACTCCTCATTTTCTCTTCTAGGGTTGTCTGTGTTTTAAGAATTTAAGAATAATTCACCACATGACAACATTTTACATTAATGAAGCCCTGATGGTATCAGATGTGATAGCATTCAGTAGGGAACATAGAACATAAGTACAGGGATATACACAGTATAAAATAAAAATCAGCTGATGTGCAAAAAAGTTAATGAGGGGGAAAAATAGTTTCTGCTAGCATATGCTGACTCACGAGTATCTCTCTCTCCATCCTGCTCAAGCATGGGCAAATTGGGTTTATCTATCACTTTGCAAGGGTCCCTGAGGAAGCAAATAAAGGTGGTGGACTCCGGTAAAAATGAAGTGAATCTTCTCGATTGCTTCCCCCTTCTTTTTGTATGATAGAGTACCAGTTCCTGGCAAAAAGGAGCCTTGCTAATAAATTCCTGGGTCCCTCTTGCAGCTTTTAGGCAGTATCCTAAATCACAGCAGGGACTCTGAGAAGGATGTGGGGTAGGTTTTTTCCTATGGGGAGGTAGGTCAGTCGTTGCGCTCGCTGGCCCGCTGGAAGTGCCCTGTGGTAGCTACACACAGGCTGCGTAACACAAGTGCTGCTTTTGCATTTCTGTGCGGTGTTCTGCACTTAGTTACTTCAGGTAGCAGCAGTAATCATCACCGAAAGGGTCCATAGCCCAAACTTTACCTCCAGAATAGGCATCTACCAGTCCAGCACACGCTGGCGTTTAGATCTTGCTAGCCATAAAAATAATACCTTTCCTCATTAAAACAAACAAAAAACCCCAATAACTATCTGGGAGCTCATTAATTTTAGATTTGAACAAACTTATAGGGATAGAGTAGTGTCAGAAGAACAGAACTGTGTAAAAGAAGCAGTTTTATCCTGTGAAGCACTCAAGAATTCATGCATTTTAAAAGAATGATATCAAATAATAATGAATATCCCTGTTTACTGTCACACTACAAAAATGATCTAGTGCCATTGGGTTTTTTCCTAAATCAGTTTAGATCCAGCTGTGATTGCACAAGGAACTGTAAAAATTAGAAGTCTCTTACATGTCATTTCATATATAGCCATATTTTCAACTCTTTTTTTGAGAGGCATTGCATGTGCTTATGCTCTAATGTTTTTACTTTTTTCTCTATATATAATTTTTTAATTTATATTCTTGCCTGTTGCTGTCCCGCTCTGATTGAACATAAATAGATCTGCCCATTCCTCCTCAAATACTGTCAAATTACAAATTTTACTACCTGAGTTCTGCTCTTTCCAGCTCAAGGCCATTTTCATTATGGAAGCTAGCAGCTGCCCTTATCATCAACAGCTCAAGTTATTTCCAACTATTGTAATTCAGAACATTTTTACTGAAGATCAGAATCTACAATTTCCCTCTGTTCAGCTCTAGAAAGTGGAGCAAAACAACCTCCTGGATGTGGAAAAGTTCAGCAGGTTGTCTTAACGCTTTCAGCTGTGGCTTTGGAAGGTCTGTAGGAAACAATTCCATCTAAAACTCAGATGTGCACACTATAGTACCCTATGCTGTTTGCCTAAAAATAACCATCCCTCAATTCCCTCATTTTAACCTCAGTGAGTTTTGCTTCTACTCTTAATTATTCTTCAAGCTTTGCTTATTTATTATTTCAAATGCCTAAGAGTACAATATCTGCTAAGCTGTTAGCAGCAAAGTCCGGTATCTGTGAAAACCCCCCGTGGACTGTGAGCTGTGGGTCTGCTTTAACCACTGCTTTAAAACCAAACCAGTGGTCAGTTTTTCTAAGACCTCAGCCCTCCTGCAAAGCCTGGCCAGTGCTTGACCGGCCACGACTACAGCTGACTGCAGCGCCTTCCCTGAGACTCGGCGCAGAAGACGCTGGGCGCATACGTATGTCTGCCAAGTCAAGGGCATCTGCTCAGAGTAGGCTCTGTAAAAAACAGCGGTGAAGGGAGGCAAGAGGGGAGATGACGACTCTACTAAGACTGTTTTCATCCAGAGCACAGCATGAACTTCTGGAAAAGTCCATTCAGTTAGACATTTTTATTTGCTCTGGTTTTGTTTTCAGTTGATACAACTCTGTCTATTCCTCCTTACAGGTGATATGACAGAATTTGATTGAGAACGTTAGGGTGAGCTGGCAAATGAATTTGGGGAGGCTAAGAACCGTGCAGGAGATAACATTTTAATTAGTACCTGACACGGCCAAAATGTCACGAGGGACGTTACTCCCACAAGCCTTCCTATGCAGTTCCGACAGACCCCCAGCATCGTTATAGTTTGGATGTATTTAAAATAAGCTTTCAGGCTTCTTAAGCACCTAGCAAAGATGAACTTCCCAGGGTTTTCACAATTAATGCAAGCACGAAACGAACTAGCGTTAAGTAGTATGAAAGCAGATGTACGCTTTGCCTACAGCTTTAGAGAGTGAGCTTTGTAGCTCTCAATCTTTCTTTGTACAGTTCTAGCTGAGCCTTGTGTTTTAAACGTACCATTTTAAGGAAGCTTCAGATCAAAGCCTGTTTCGTCTTCCCGGTAACTCAGCTGCTCCTGTAATCATCTCAAAGTCTGACCTGCAGGATCTTGGCATCTGCTGCTGTATTTGTAAGACAAGGCAAAACAAGTGACAGAAGGATCAGAGGTGGTTATCAGCATAGGTGTCAACCCCGCGGAAGAAGAGCCAGGGAATGCCGAAAATCCAGTGCAACAAATATACCCACATAGAACTTTGTCATGAAGTGTTGGTGACTATAGGAGGGATTTTAAATGAAAGACGTTCATTTATCGAACCAGCAGGGCATGTTTGGAATGCAATGCCTTTCCTTATAGTTAGAGTAAACAATCCATTCCTTTCTGCTTCATAAAATTATTGGCATAATACTTCATTTTTTATTGTTATAAGAAGTTGCCTGAGGCCTCAATGAAAAGAGCAAATGAGAGCATTGCCCCTTCCGACCAAGAACGGTGAAATATTTGTGAAGGTAATTATCGCCACAACTGCATCGCCAAAATAGCACATATAAAACACTTGGAGTCATCTGCAAGTCACACAAACGTGTGTATGGTTATATGCATGTGTGTGTAGCTGCATTAGAAGTGGAGGGTTAGCTCAGCACTGAATTTATCTTGATGTTTACTTTCAAATCAGCTCCTGCAGCAGCGGTTTTTAGAACACGCTTTGTATTTTGCACGACTGGGAGCAGACCCACTCCCTGAAGCCTGAAAGCTGATACAATTTTTTTTTTTACTTTAGTTTTAAAGCCTATTGTGATAATCCACGCGCATATGGACACAATTATAGCAGGGTGAAATAAGTTGTTGACTTACCTACAAGAGAGAAAACGTAGTGATGTTTGTCAGAGAAAGCATGGTTAAAATTGCCACATTTTCTTTTTATACGAAGAATAATATAAAAATTAGTACTTAGTACAAAAGATGAGCATTATCTCCTGTCAGCTCCCGTGCTATGATACATTTATGTCAAACCTTTTTAAATAGTGCTATTACAGTGTTTTTAAATATGCGTTTTACCATATAACTCTGCACCCGATTGTCATGTTAGTCTTCAAAAATACAGAAATGAGACCTTTTTTTTTTTTTTTCCCTTCTGAATTGTTGAAACTATGCCTGTCCTAGTTCTAACTGGAGGAATATAACATCAGTATTGGGCAATGTCATGTAGGTTTGTGCTATATCACATTCTAATCAAACCTAAATGGACTTGTCCTGCAGGCTCACAGGACAAATGACTGAACTGCTTGTTACAACTGATATTTCTTACAAATACAGCTGCTTTTCTGCTTGTGAGCCAAGCAGCAAGCAAGGCTGCTTCCCATTAATGCATCCGCTCCCTCTCGCTGCTCAGGGAACTCCAAGTCTGAAATTGCAAACTATGGAATGAGCTGGGCTCTCTTGCAACGTTTTCCATTTTTTATTCACATTATGTGGCCGGTCACGTCAATCACAACACATTGGTTCTGCTCCGTGGCAGGACATTTGCATCTTTTTAAGCAGGTGACTCAAAATTAGTGACATGTTTCTAAGCTGAACTCTGTCATGGCAGTTGGAAAGGGCACTAACCTCAGTGGCTAAATATGCATTTCTAAAGCTTTTGGTTTATTTCTTTTTTTAATTTCTCTGCATTTGTAGTTTCCTTTCCTCTACAGTACAGAAAGAGTTGAAACTAGCCCAGCTCTCAGGAAATGTTCGTGTTCTTGGCATTCAGGGAGTAGGGAATTTGCTTCTCGATCTCTACCTAAGGACTATTTAGTATTGTATAACAATAATATGAACCCAAAAAAACACCCTCTCCACACGTAAGTGGTACAAATGTAGTACTGTTTGTAAGAATGGTGATTGTAATAACAACAATAGTAATGATAAGGCAGCAGATACGTGCCAGATAGATGACTGATAGCAGAGAAGTCAAATGATACAAAGCCCAGGTTGCAGGTATTCTGTGAGTCTGGTCACATAGCTTGCTCGTTGTGAAATACAGTGCAATGTACCTCTGCAACTTTTTTCTGGACCATATGGACTCCTTGCTTGTCACATAGTGCCAGAACATTATAGCAGCAAGCGAGACATTAAAGCAGTAATGTAGTAATGTACCTCCTTCGTGCTAAGTTTTGCTTAGAGTTAACTGCAGTATGAGTTATAAGGCTTGTTTCGTTAGTGGCTGGAGATTTTACAATATGGTTTTGCTAGGCTGGAGTAAAAATGGGATGCGAGAGAACATTCAATATTGATTTAATCTTGTGCTTTTACAAGTAAGTTCAGTTTTAATGTTGATTTCTGGCACTGAGCACTTTTGAAAGTCCCTCCCTGAAAGAGTGAAATTAAATATTATACCGTTAATTTTCACCACCAGTGTATATAGATTAGTACCTGTAGAGCTGAAAAAGTCCATAATGGAAGCACACCTATAAAAACCTGAGCCTTTGCAGCATGCTAATGGCTTTCCATTAGGTCAGATTAATGTTTTCTGCTTGGTGAAAATAGGTATTTAGCAACAGTGCTTTCAGTTTGTTAGGAATAAATAACTGCTGGACCAATTGCTTCACCCTTGGGAATAAATCTGCACTTTCAGTGCTTGCTATTAAATCACTTCTGCAGGATGATTCGTAACATCTGCAGATTCAGATCTGAGGACGTCGGTTGGGTCCAGCAGCAAATACATCCTCCTCCTGCGTTCGCGTTGCTGTAACTCAGAGAAGTGACAGATTCTGCCCCTGCTCGTGGTCCCACTGCCACGTCGGATGCAGGGCACTGTATGCTGTGATAAAGTTGACACTGTCTGTGAAAGTTGACACGCTGGATGTTAACCAACCTGCCTCGCCATCCCAGTTTGTAACAGCAGCAATGCCAACCTGCCGCACGCGGGGAAGTCGTGGGCTACGCAACAGATGTCGTCAAAGCGCATCAGCAGTGAAGGATCCAGGAATCAGTATTACATGGGGACCTGGTATCAGAGGGTTGCTAAAGCAGAACTTTCAGTGACATCAATAAAACAACAAGGATGAAGTCTTGTGGGTTTTCTCTTTTTAAAAGGTGCAGGGAAGGATTTGAAGCCAGATTCTCTTATCTTGAAGAAAATACACACAGAAGTGAAAATGCTTATTTGCATATGCTTGCACTTGTGTCTTTTTCACAGCAGTGGAGTTTTAAATGGTTGTTGACAGTTGACTGGACAGATTTCAGTTACTAGAGAGGGGCTATGGAGAGGTTCCTCCCTTGGTGTTTCTCTTCATTACAGATTTTTTAATCAGTGCTTCAAGTCCTGTCAATATCCGTATTGTTTGCAACCTACGTATTTTCTCCTTATAGATCTTCAAATAGCAAGAGACCCATTATCACATCTATTCCTCCTACAGCCTTATTCTTCTCATCTGAGAAATGTTACTTGGAACGTCTATTAATAGTAAAGAGGTACATTTGCGCCGTATTTTTCACGAAGAAGATTCTCGCTTTATAACTTACACTAATGCAAATTTATAGATGAGGATCTTGGATCTGGAGCTCCTCAGAGCTATGCTTCCTAATGGTTTGATATGTAACTAATGGGCTCTACCACCAGAAATAAATCAAGTGCTCTGGTTCCTAGATACCCAGCTGGAGGCTGGGCCTGACTTTGTGTTACACTCATGCCCTCTGAACGTCGATCCACTTTGAAGTGTCTAAAATAACGTGTCGCAAAACAAACAAATGCAGAATGGTTACAGACTTCTGAAAATGGTCAAATAAAATAAATAAAATAGAATGCAGTTCCATTAGGCAGAGAGGCAGAATCTTTTTAACCGTGCGTGGTAGCATTAAAATAAAATTTAATACAAAAAATGTAAAATAATACTTCCTCTATCTTAACGTGCAGGAGAAAGTAAGACTGAGGGCATGAAATACTTGAATAGGAATTTAACTGAACTTTGCATTAAATTTTTGAAGTCTCGTGAAGACATTTATTATTCACTACATATTAACAGCACGGTTGGTTCCTGGTTTACTCATGAAACAGCAGTAATTCTTCTGAAGACAGACTGAGTGCTAAGAGAGAACCTCAACATAATATCCACTGTTGAATCATCCTTAACCAACGTACTTGAGGAATATCTCAGTTATTCACAAAAAAACTGTCCAGTGTGCAGAAAACTCCAGTTCTGGGCTTACTGTCAAGCCATGCCTCAGACTGAATTCCAAAGGAAATCTGCAGGGTCTGTGCCATTTTGCAGGCTTGTCGGCGAAAACAAGAGAAAGCGTCATCCAGGGTCCACTTTTAACGACTGCGCTCAGAGTGTGTGAGTGAGGCAGTCTTCGAGGAAGCTGCAGCATAGAAGAGGCTGAAAACCTATTCTTGCTCATCAAAATCAAGAGAAATATTGTTAGGGAATGACAGGAGTGTACGGGGGTCCTGTGTCTGAGCAGCCGTAGGGTATGACCGAGCTGATGTGGGTCATGGATTGCAGCACTTGGGTAATGGCAGAGGACTGGTGTAAGTAGGATGTGCATGTACATGATAAAAGCTGGTTCTCAACATGGTTAGCATGACAAACAAGCGAAAAAAATTGTAACGACTTAGTTATGAATGGCGTTTTACAGCTCCTGACGTGTTTGATTGGCTGGACTATACAGAGAAATTGTTTCAGGTCTGATTTACCATCAATTAATCTACTGCTGTCCCACCTAGACTGTGCATTCAATCCTGTTTTCTATTGCAATTTAAAAGCATGGATTCAGATTTCCTCAGTCAATGCAGTTTAAACCAAATGACCGCTTCGCAAAATTTATTTTAGAGACGTTAGTTTTTCACTGGGAAGGCCATTCTGCACGGTGCTGAGGCCAGGAGAGGAGGCGAGCATGCTCCAAGCTCCTGCCTGTGCACCGGCAGGACGGCGTTGCGAGTTTGAGAGCAAATACAGCATCCCTCAGAGCATTTGACTTACCTTAGGGTTCTGTGGTGTCTGGAGTTGTCTTTGTGTTTGGAAGCACACAAATCTGAATAAGGAAAACGGCCCTAGAGGGTATTTTATTTAATTTTTTTTTTCGCCCTGTGACTTGTTGACCGTGAAGCTCAATGTACCTGCGCAGAAGGCATGATGAGGGTGTCAAGAAGGCATAGAATGGTGTTTGTAGTCCAGAGTCGCAGCCTTGGCTTCCTAAAGATGTCATGTGCCACAATAAATATTTAATAAGTATCAGGTTTGCACGATAAAACTGTGTTACTCATTTCTTGGACAACTACATCCTCTTTTTTTCACCCACTTGACAGAATCAGTAGTCAAAGCTGTGTTTATGTGTGCAGTTTTGACTGGAGATACATTTGTGAAATACTCTGAACATATGGATAACCTGCCATGTATGAGGTATCGGCTAAACAGCACTTACTTGTTACGCACTATATTTCTCTTTTTTTCCTTTGCAAAACTGACTTTCAAAGGACAAGACGGCTACTTGGCAGAAGGGAAGGAAAGATAATTTAATGCTTTTAATCCTGAAAGATGATATGTACACTCCTCCTCAGAAAACACTTGTGAAGGCAGGTTATTGAAAAAAAAGGCTATTATGGGCTCTCATGTTGCTGTAGTTGCCTAATAATGTTTTGGCAAAAATTCCGTCTGATGAAAATCAGCTGATGGCAATTGACCAGGGGATGCAGGCACAGCATCGCCCATCCCATATAAAAGAAGTATCTCCATCACTTCTAACACGTATTTAGGTGCCCAACTCCTGTTGAAATTAGCGCATGATGAAAATGTCTTTGTCTTTATGGATCTAAATTCACAAAATAAGAAATCATTTGTGCCTGTCTAGAGCTAGTTCATTCCTGAATATTTATTACCTATAAAATTAGTTTTCTTCCTACCCCCTCACTCCTTCAGGCAACATCTCCTGATGGGGGCTTGTTACAGGCAGGATGATGGAATTTGTTCTGCTATTGCTTCTGCTGTGATTTTTCTCTGATAAAAGACTTTGTTTGTAACAGCCAAGGAACAGCAGCGGCGTGAGATGTTCCTTATAGAAAAGATGGCATGGTGGGCTCAAAAATCCTATCACTCCCTGATTTTTGTCTTAACTTGCAAAGATAAGATAGTTACAATGAGTAAAATATAATGTTAATTTAAGTGAGAAAATAAAGTGATAAGCTTTTTCAGTAATTTAAGCCACTTTGTAGTTAATATTGCATTGTCTTCCATTTATTTTACATTAATTGTTGGGGGTTTTTTCTTTAAGACCTGATTTTTCCTTACCTGGACTCAGCCTTAGTGCCATAGTGATCTTCATAGTTTTATCTTTAATAGGAAAATCTATCAAACTCTTTCAGCATTACAGAAAAATGGGAAAATCTTTCTTTTTCTCTCTCTCCCCCCCGATGCTAAAAAACTTTCCAATTAGAAAAAGCTATAATGTCCTACTTTTAACTTCAGAGTTATTTCTGACCCCAAAAAACCCTCCGAGAACAAACAAATACTCACCCCAGCCGTGTTCATTGCAGTCACTGGAGCAGTGAGTGTAACTGGGGAGGACAAGCTGTGGGACTCGATTGTTCTTCAGTAAGGTGGAAGGAGGAATATTATAATGTGCAGTGAATTGGAGCAGACTTTCTGGCTTGCCCTGTGAAGGATGTCTGCCTCTACGGCATAAAATTTTGCCCTGTATTCCAAGAAATGTCATTTACAATGTAGAATGAGTGCACAGCAGGAATGATAAGAATGTCTGAGCATGTGAATTTTAAGCACTAAACATGATACAGAAACAAGAATATTTTTTCTGACAGAAACTGGTGACTAATGCAGCTTTCTTCCTTGAAAATACTTGCTTCAGCTGGACATTAATCTCTTGGCAGAAATTTCTGGAAAAATTAGATATTTCTCAGTAAAAATTCATAAGAAAAGAAATGTTTTACCTAGCTAACAGAATGGAATTGACAACCTTCAGAGGTGGCAAAGTCTCATTTGCAGTAGAACTAGAGCAACATAACAATTTTCTTGTTTATGTATATAAATAAGTGTATGTATTTCCCATTACTGTGATAATAGCCTTATACCAAGCCAAATGTCGTTATAAATTATTCCTAGCATCTTGTTCAAGTAGTATGTCTGGGCAAGAATGTCCCTCCTCCCCATCTGTTTGACTGATATTTTCCTCTGAAATCCTAAAAGGTGAAAACATTTAAGTTCAATAGTCACATAGCTCTAACTGGGAGCCTGCGGGTAGCTCTGCGCGTCACTTCTTCCATCACAAATCACGTCAGCTACCAAGGAAGTGCTTGAGTACGACTTACAATTCATAATGACTTACATTTTCTTTTTAACTTGCATCCTTTTCCCTAACCTTCTCTTTTACTTCAGAGCTCTTGATGAGAAGGACTTCACAACCACAATGTTTTTCTATCTGGAGAAAGGTTTTCCACTGGTGCTCCTCACTCAGACCATCCCTTTTGTTCTTTTTCTAGCTTGCACAGACAAAGAATTGAGGAATCTTGCTTCGCGACTAAAAGACTGGTTCGGCGCTCTTCACGAGGACGCAAATCGTGTCATCAAACCAACAAGCTCGGAGACAGCCCAAGGCAGTAAGAAAACACCTTTCCCGTTGAACGTTGAGTGTTGTAGGCAGCTTCCCAGCCTGAGCGAGCGTTCAGCTGAGCACAGCTCTTAGTGCTACGCTGTCGTGTCAGGCAGGTGCCAGCAAGTAGGTAGGTACGCAGGAGACCTGATCCTGCAGATAAAGAGCTGCACCGTTTTCTAAAGGAGCTGCGGTCGTTCTGCGGTCTCTCTGGCCCAAAAACTGGCAGTCAGAGACAGAGAGACCTTTACAAGTTAATCAGGCAAATAACCGTGTCTGAAGGCCATGGAGGTCACATCGATACCAGTAAATAAAACTGCTCAGGGACTTTTCTCAAGCCCTGAGGTTAACTAGCGTGACGTAGTTCATGTCTACAGTTAAACTCCATGACCCTCCAAATCAGCGTGGCTGCGTCTGAATGGCTTCTTGGGGGTGGACCGTGGTGTATGGCCACCTCCCAGTTTATGGCCAAGCATTTTCTGACCCTGTGTCAGTGGCATGAGCCAAAAACATGGCATGCAAGCATAAGGGAAATTATGCCAATGTTGGAAAGGACTCACCTAGATTTTATTTTGCAATTTCTTGCTAACACCTTATGTAAGAGAAAGAAGAATAAAAATATCTGCATTGCAGCCACAGAGCTGGAATAGTTAAGTGGTGTGAAAAGCTGGAATCTGCTGTGTTCCAGGTATTTAATAACACCATCTTTGCTTCCTTTGACTTTTTTTTATTTTAAGAAAAGCAGAAAATGAAGAGTTTAGAGGACATTTACTCCCTGTGGGTTTAGCCAACTTGACTGATTTTGATGTCATTTACCCACCAGGGAGGGGAAAGATTCAGATAACAGCATCAAAAGAGGTCATGTTCATCAGAGAGCAGATGCAAATTTATTTTCTGTAAGGACTCATTAATCCTTTTAAATAGTACGTCCCAAAACACGTGGGCCCCTGGGTTGCTAAGTAGGTTGCACAAGTTTTATCTAGGTGTGTGGCTCACCTTCACTTCACTGCCCTGATTCTCTGGTACAAGCTGTCTAAAGCCAGGGTTCCCACACGCAGAATTTAATGGGTTCAGTCAACTGCTGCCTTTTACGGCTCTTTTGACCCCAGTGCCTAGTTCCCCCGTAGTGTGAGGCTGGAGAGGCTAAAGGTGCAGTAGAGCAGACGCAGCACATCAGGACGGGCGTTTACTGTTGGTCCGTGTCTCCGCAGCCGCTCTTCTTTCGTGCTGCTTCTGAGTTTGTGTAGCAATAGATTGCCTCTTCCTAAAGAGACAGAATATATACAGGCTATATTGCTCAAAGCTATAGTCAAACCTCATTAGTGCCAAGTAATTGTATCTTAAAACTATGTGGTGAAACAAGCCATGTTCTGTGTAGATGATCGTTTGCATATGTCCCTTACTTCCCGTAGTATCTACAACGAAGTCAGTATCTTTAAAACCGTATGTCCTACTTACTTATTTCTTAAACAGCACTCCAAAAAAGGATATTATCATGCAGAGAAAGCCAAACCATAGTGCAAAAAGACAACTAGATGTACAGCTAATCATGGCTTCAAGATGTGAATTAATTTCAGACCCCATGACAGAAAGCACCAGAGACTTAAAACTTTGTCTGAAGTCCTTTAGGCCCAGAACCACATGAAATCTCATTTTATCAGACTGTCAAAAAGATGTTTTCATGCAGATGGGCTGTGAGCTGCTCATGAGGACCTTACCAAAGGCCAAAGACCAAATTAATTCCTAAAGGTGGGGTTTTTTTTTTGCTGAAGCAATTTCAGTGAGAAAAACATTCCTGGTAATTCTGCAGTGTTTGCTCTGATTCACAGAGGAGCTGTTATCTCTTTTTAGTTTAGTTTGGTTCCTGGCAGCTTTTATATGAAAGGCTGCCTTGATGATCTTAAACACTTGATCTCAACAATGTTCATTTTTAGACTGTTGACTTAGTTTGGCACATTTTTCTTATTTTCTTCTATGTCAAAAAAAAAAGAAAGAAAGAAACTTTATGAGTTAAGATGCCTAAATCATTTGTGAATGCCACAAAACTTGGGCTTGTTTTTCTTTTTAAGAGTTTGCAACAGTGTTCGTGAATTAATCTGCATGTGCCAAATTCTGCAGCTCCAATTCTCTCTGGTAGCACTGAAAACACACACAGAGTAAGGACAGCAGCATTTGGCTGCTTCTAAATTCAACTTCAACTTCAAACATTTGTAAAAATGAAAGACCTCTTAAACAGGGCTCAGAATTCAAAGCAAAGTTCACATACCCAAGCTGAAAAAAAGAATTTGTGTGAATCCTGGCAAACAGGACACATGCAGCTCTGGAAATAGGCTCTGATGTACACATCGCCCTTTTTTTATTGCTCTGCATGTGTTGCCCTCCTCACCAGGCTGATCATTAAACTGAACTGGTTTGGTTATTCCTGTAGAGTCTTAAAAGGCATGCGCATCCTCAAAGTAATCCATTTTGGGTATGCCCCTGTGGCAGTAGAAGGAACAGATGGTGGGATGCCATGACTACGATGCCTCGGACACATCAGCTGTCTAGAGAAGGTGTTCCAGCAGAGATTTCTCTATGCTACATTAAATTTTCAAGATGTTACTGTGAGTGTAAATAACTTTTTGAGTGTATTAAGTTCACCCCCAGGTGAAGGAAAAAAGTATACTCCTTTTTTTTTTTTTTTTTAACTCTCGAAAGGAGAAGGATGAAGGCAAGTCATTGTGTTTGTAATCTCAGACCTTCATTCAATGAGCTATCTGCCAGATCCCAGCAAAGCACCGTAGGCCAGCACCTTTGTCTTCTGCAGGCCTTGTACAATTGAAATCTCCTCAATAAATAATATAAGCAACTCAGGGGCATGCTTTGACATAAGGAAATAATAAAACTAATTAGGTAGCAAGATCAGATTCAAATTGCTCCTGAGCCTGTTGATAATTCATCACATTCCCATACTGTATCTAGATAGTCTCTTTGGTTGGTGTGGGAGTTGTTTTTCTTTTACTAGAGATCTACGCAGTATAAAGGATTTTTTCTGGGGAACATTTCTTCTCCTCCTTCCTTTATTTTAAGTGATGGGGGAAATTAAGTTAATTATTCCCCTGTTAATTTAATTGTAGTATACTTTAATAAAATAAAACTGGCTTATGTAAGTCAACTCTTGAAGGGGGAAAATAATTTTATGTGCCAGAAGGTGTGTTTATTTTTAATTAGGATTTTCACTTAAAGACTTTTTTTAATTTAATCCCATTTTCGTTCAGAGGAGGTGGAGCATTTTACATATTAATGAGATATGAGACTTTTACATGTAGGTCGCCGGTTTGATTTCCTTCCAGATCTGTAGTGAATGTAAGTTGTTAGGATGCTGAACAGATGTCAGTCGGAATGAGAAACATGGTGGTCTCTGTCCAGGTCCTTGTGAGCAGGTGTCTGAATGAGGGCAACCACCACCACAACTGACATTAATTGGCATCTGTGTTGGCAGCCTCTGCCGAGGAGCCAAGAGCGGGAGGGATACGGAGCCTGGACCATTCTCTTGGTCCTCACCATAGGCACTGCAGCGCTGAGCTGATGCACAGAAAGCTGCAGAAAAGTTCTCACTGAGGTTACTGTTCCAGGTCTGTTGTGCTAGAAGTCCAGCCTATCAACCAAGCACTTCATTCATTACAGAATTACAGTATGTGGTTTATTTCATCCGGCATATCGCGTCATATTTATAAGCAAGGATATAAAAGACTCCAAAAAGGTGTTAAGTCATTCCACATCACTTGGCCTCACCAAGTTGATGGGAGCACAGTGACCTCCCAGTGAAGGTAAGTGAGCTCCAAGAACCATTTTCCATCAGCTGCCCTGGTTACGCCGTAAGTCAGAGCCTGCGTTGCACACTCAGGGCACACTTTGCTTTCATTCCTGTTGCTGGGGGTGCCAAGAGCATCCAGATGGCTGGGTTTGGACTGCAGGTGCAATGTTGCAAAAGGTGATTTGCGGGCAGTAGCTTTTACCAGGAGATGGTACAAAGTGGAGGTAGATACTACTATTCACCTTCAACCACGTATTGAGGGGCAATTAAAGAATTAACCTTTTCACTGATGATAACCGTCTAGCTAAGGGCTTTCCATCACACCTACCACTGTAATATTTAAAGACTTCCAGACCACACTGTCTAATAATCCAGCACTGCTTAATAATACAGCCTCTTAATAAACCTAATCCGGAACTCTGGTCCCTACAGTGAAAGCTCCCTTGTTTATAGAAATTACAATCAAAAACTCTTCGACTAATGTAATTAACTGTCTTCATAAGTGACCTTTCACGATTGTATCTTGCATCCAAGCCCTGATGGTATGGCACAGAGCAGCTTCGTATTCACATCAGTCACTATCTTGTGATCTGCTCAGACAGATCAGTACTGAGGGCACGCTGCTGTTGTATCCCTGAATGCACGTTGTACACACAGATAAAGACTTCCCAGCGGGGAGGAAAACAAGACTCAGAAATAATCCACAGAGACTGTCAGGGGCAAGTTCATGCCCAGATCTCCTCCTCCCAGCGTTGATCCTTGCCAGTTAGGAGGTGACCTTCAGAGACCCACAGGGCTGAGCAACACGTACCATACTCAACTGGTTGTACAACAGACCTTGGAGTTATTCACCGTAGCAGCAGTAGTTGCCACAACAGGGAGTAAAGACCATCGCCGGAGAGGGTATCTGTGCAGGAAAAGAGCAGCCAAAGGAACCCAGCTGTTTTTCTCCTGGAAACTGTTAAACTGGGATAGCTGAAGCATGTACCGATCCCCGCTCCACCGAGCAACTGAATGAGCCACCCCTGCCCGTGGTGGGGACTTTTTTGACTACTTTTAACCTGCCCCGTGGAGGGGATCAGGCACAGCGTACACCCGCACAAGGCAGGACCGCGTGTCCTGCTCTTCGGTGCTTTGTAAAGGCAAAGTCAAGGATTCTTAAATCCTTTCACTTAACAAGAGATTGCACAGTGACCAAATCCTGCTTGCCTTCTTCAGATGAATAAAATAATTGAAGTCAATAGTTCTAATTGCTTCAGCGACACAAGCAGGCTTCCTCTCTACATCTATTCACATGGCCTTTTTCTTTTTCGCTGTGCTTAAACCCGATTAGATAATGTTAGAGGAGATAACAGCACAAAAATGTGATGAAATGTTCAGCATGAGCTCTCTCTTCCCTGCCTGAGCTGCCTCTAGCCCTGAGGAAATGGTGTTACCTTCTTCCGTTCTTATAGAAACATGTATTATGAATGACATAAACCTTCCCTTTAGTTAACCCTTCTCATTGTTCCTCCATGTCGCTGACAACCTTCAGCTGCAGTTGCATACAAAAAGCACAGCTTCCAGCATAGCGCACTGCCCTCCTTTGGATGAATACTTAAAATAGCAGGTAGGCTGCCGAGCTCGGACAAACTGTCAGCGTGATTCCAGCAACATCTTAGGTTTCACTTTAACAAAGCAGCATCCTGAAATGGGACTTGACACTTACAGCAAATAAGGCTAAGCTTGACCTCTTTCAATGAAAGATGTAGCAAAAGGAAAAAGCCCGTCAGGCTTCTCCACGTGGCCCGGAGCAGCGTGAATAGCGCGCAGGCAGGTTATCGCACGCAGCCGAAACAGCGTGAGCGCGAGGTGCCCAGGGTACGTGGTTCAGGTACCCTCTGTGCCTGTAAATCCCCGGCCAATGTAGGCATGTTTCTGAGTCCTTGTTGAAACCAGTATCCATATTATTGGCATTATTAGCTCTACCTTACAAATACACTTTCTTGCATCGTAGATAACTTGGAAATTAGTTCATGTTTGTACCAAGCATTGACAATACGGTGGCAGCATGGATTTATAGTGCCCTGTCTTGTTTGTGAAAGAAGGCAATGCCACTGTTTTTGTGAGGACTGCAGAATGCTGGAACACGCATCTCATATACATCGTGGGTATCTATATGCATGGCTTGGTCTTTCTGTGACACCACTGCTTGCTGCACTCTTTTAAGGATTTGGGCTATTAAAATGAATGATGATGATGGTTTCCAAAGTGGTGGAAGAGCAGAATCCTGTATTGCTGCACAATCCTGGAGCCGGCAAGAACAAATAGTGCTGGTATGGCATGCAGGAGCATGTGCAGCTCTCTGGAGCTCCCAGCTGAAGCAGTGACATTCTTCAGAGCAGTGCGAGCAAAAGAGACGCTTCGTCCCTTTTCTCTCCCTGCCTCCCCCAGACAGCTCACGGTCCAGATCAAAGCATTTTGTTGTCCACCACAGGAGGCAGGGCTTTGCAGAGGGAAAAGCTGGGATGAGAGGTGGAAGGTGAGAGCGCACTAGGAAAGAATTTGATCAGGGAACTAGAAATGGGTCTGAGAAACAGGTCTTAAATCACATTCAGACTCAAGTCTAGTTTGAAAATATGGTGGATGCAGCCTTTTCTCACCACGTTTCAGTTTCTTGGAACAAGGCCAACCCACTTGGACTGTGGACAGAAAAAAAAAAAAAAGTGAGAATTTTTTGAGTAGAAATAACTTTGAATTACAGTTATCAGCCGTGCATCTCAGCCCTCCCCACCGCACAGCTCCTGAAGAGTGTGAGTAGCTCTAGTCTGTAGCCGCGCTTGGGTTTTAAGCTTTACGCAATAAGTTCAGTCTTAGAATTTTGTTCTGCTTTGGGCAAGTGAGGGTAATGTTTAAAGTCCAGCCAGAAAAATTATAAAGGCTTCAGCTTAGCAATGATTCTTGCACAGTGAGCGTGCTGGGGTTCAGTAGGGGATATTTGCCTATCTTCTTACAGGATTTGATACCAGCATACTACCAATCTGTAAGGATTCCTTAGGCTGGATGTTCAACAAACTTGACATGAACTATGACCTGCTGCTGGATCCCTCGGAGATCAGTGCCATTTATCTGGACAAGTACGAGCCATGCGTCAAGCCCCTCTTCAACTCTTGCGACTCCTTCAAAGACGGAAAGCTTTCGAACAATGAGTGGTGCTACTGCTTCCAGAAGCCGGGCGGTGAGTTGTGCGATTTGCAGTGCAAGGAGAAGTTGTTTGGGTTTCCCTGGGTTTGAGGTTTGATTGATCTGCTTACAGGGATAGTTTGGTAACTGGCAGTCAGCTGCGTTAAAAAGCTCTTTTCTCCAGCGTTGGTGCAAAAGGACATCGTGTAACAATGATTAATGTCACAGATGAGCTGTATTAATATCCCTTGATCATTAAAACAAACAAAGAAGTAATAAGTGCCAGTGCACACAGTCTAGAAATAAGCTCTGTTGCTGATAGAAAGCTCAGGAAACTTACTCTTTTATTAATGCAGAAATTAGTCAATTAGCAAATCATAAGTTAGAGAGCTGGCATTATGTCAGTTTGGTGAAAAGAGAGGAAAGACGGTTTAACAATGAAAACGGCCCCCAAACGCTATTCTCAACGACAGTGTGTTGCAATTTTTTTTTTTAATTAGTGGAGCTAATGACATAAATTTGTTTTGCAGTGCAGCACCAGCATATGGGTTTCTTTCGTTCCCAGGTGTACAGTAGTCTACATTTCATGTCAGTAGTGAAGCCAGTCATTACAGAGTCTGTCCCATACCATCTGGAAACTGATTCTCGTACATTATATTTTAGGTCTTCCTTGCCAGAATGAAATGAATAGAATTCAAAAGCTAAGTAGAGGCAAGAGTCTGTTGGGTAAGTTCGATTACTTGCTATTCATTTACTTAACTAATTAAAGCTTCTGTGATTATTGTAACTTTATATGCAGTAATGGTTTTTCAATTAGAGACTAATGTTTTGAGTCGGGAATATGCACCACAGAGTGTAGGCCTGACACTATGAAATTAAACAACATACAGAACAGGTGTCAGCGTGGCAACAGGTTCGGAACTAATTTACAGCTCTCCAGAAATGCAAGGTCTTGTCTGCACAGCGCTTACTACTGCCTTCATCACCTCGTAGGTCAGGATAAGTGCAGACGCTGCTTGATGCTCAAGCCTCCCATTTTTGAAGGGTGACTGAAGGTGCCACAGTGCATAGCCAATGGGTCCGTGTCTTCTTCCAGCTATGGTGCAATGCGTGTATAACACAGGGTTCATTTCTGATTGATCGCCCTTAAAAATATTTCAGTATATTCCATGTATATGAAAGCAGGAATTCGTAGCATCTCATTTCAGGCAGCCCTGCAGGATGCTCTGTTCTGTAAGATGTGATAATGCTGCCTCTCTCTCTGTTGACTACTGGGAGCCTGAATTGATTCATAACTTACACTGCTCTCATGGATATCTAAAATTAGGTGAAATAAATCCCCATATGGCATTTTCCCATTTAATTGCTAAAAAATCAGGTTGTGGAACTGAATAAATTTAAGGTAACTAATCCCATACCCTAAAATCACACAGTGGTATGTAGCCTAGAGTTTATGTGGTGGTACCTTACTGAAACGTCTGTCCTAGCGCATTCACGTACACAGATCCAAATCACGCGAGGCGTATCAGTACAGGTTAAAGTCTCTGTTTACAGAAAGGACTGCATTCCACCCTTGGAGTGTCTGGCTTACCTCAGACACAGGCTGTCAGGCCCATCATCGAGAACCCGTGTCAGGTTCTTGCAGCATCACTAGCTGCAGCACCGAGCACGCATGTCGGCTCTGCGGAAGCGATTTGCAGATTGCAGTCTGCTTCTCAGGTTGCTCTCAGGTTTCAGTCTGATGTTTCTAGATACTCATTAGCAGACCCTGCAACCAGAGCTTCTGCAAAGCTCATCTTTGCCAAACCATAGAATCACAGAATCATTTGATTGAAAAAGACCTCTAAAACCATCGATTCCAACCGTACCGGTCCACTACTAAACCATGTCCCTAAGCACCTCGTCTGCCTGGCTTTTAAATACCTCCAGGGATGGGGACTCCACCACTTCCCTGGGCAGCCTGTTCCAATGCTTGACAACCCTCTCCGTGAAGAAGTTTTTCCTAATATCCAATCTAAACCTCCCCTGGCACAACTTGAGGCCATTTCCTCTCGTCCTATCACTTGTTACCTGGGAGAAGAGACCAACCCCCACCTCACCACAACCTCCTCTCAGGCAGTTGTAGAGGGCGATGAGGTCTCCCCTCAGCCTCCTCTTCTCCTGGCTAAACAACCCCAGGTCCCTCAGCCGCTCTTCACAGGACTTGTTCTCCAGACCCTTCCCCAGCTTCATTGCCCTTCTCTGGACACGCTCCAGCACCTCAATGTCCTCCTTGTAGTGAGGGGCCCAAAACTGAACACAGCACTCGAGGTGCGGCCTCACCAGTGCCGAGTACAGGGGAAGGATGACTGCCCTGCTCCTGCTGGCCACCCTGCCATTCCCAGACGCCACTGCTGTTTGGACTCAAGGTTCAGGTACCTTAGAAACAATCCCAACCTGGATTCTTTGGTTTAAAATAAGAGTGAACATTCCCAAAGGCCACAGGGACTACGGTTTAGTTCCATCATCCTTTCACAGCAAGTTCACATTAAGATGTTTCAGAGTTAACAGCTCCTGCTGTTCATCACTGTGGGAGCGAAGGGAGGATTGATCGCTTGGTTGTATGTGTGCTCCATTCAGTAAATATTTTGCATTTGTGTTCAAACGCATGTTGTGGCAGAGGAAGTCACGGTGTTCTCTGCCTCATGGGTGTCATGATTTTCAAAGCCACCTAAAAGAAGAAGAAGCCCAGTTCCTAACAGATAGCTTTGGCTATCCCATATTTATTTTATGCTTGCTGTTATTTGCTATATGCAATAAATGTCATCTAGGTTGAAACACAAGTGGTTTGTTCCGGTGTGCGAGGAAAAATGATGGCTATGCTGCAGGTAGTGCGACGTGCAGGCAGTTGTAGCACATGTCACTGGGATCTGATCACAATAGGAGTAGTAAAATGACAAAGTAAAAGCAGTAAGAATGGTCCCTTACCACAAATAACTTCTAGTCAACTGTATTAAAAAAAAAATGAAGGATGAAAAGTGGCTAAGCTCAACAAATCAAGAAGTGTCAGGCATAGGTGGTTCCACAAGCTATAAGATTATAATACAGAGAGGAACTCTTTGCTTCACCTACCTTGAAAGTCTGCCTGCATAATGGCACCTGTCTGTGAGATTTTAATCTGCTCTCATAGCTATTTATACAGTGGAAAACATTGTCTTTTCTCTTCACTGGCTGAAAAATCATGCAAATGGAAACCAAAACATACAAGTGACAAAAAACACGCTTGTAGCAACAATGAAGATTGAAAAGAGAGATGAATATTTTCACAGAAACCAGCCTTTAATTATTCTCTTTCTTTCGCTGCCCCTGACATGCAGAGTACAACATTTACAGTCTGGACAGTATGCATGAAGAAGATTTCTGTTAACTTGTATCCATTGATAAAAAATGATGACTTTTGATATTTTGTTCTCTCTATATTTTTCAAAACGCATGACAGTTGCAACGAAGTACTTCAAAGCCGTTGCCATTAGATAGGTTGAATTTGGAGGCTTTCAAATAGAGCCTAGCATCCCAGGGGACTGAATTAAAAAGTAAACAGCACTATTCATCTTTTCCTACCAGATTTATCTAGAGTACAATTAACTGCAGAGAGTGTACTTTTAGAGCATACAACTGTGCAGCCTGATAATGCTTCTCCCACATCACGAAGGTAATAAACTTCTGCTCCCGTCACTATTTTCTTCTGTATCATCAGCCCTGTGAATTCAGCTAACATAATAGCTAATACAGGGAGCTGTGTGCCGGCTAGCACTTAATTCTGTCAGGCTTTTACCTGTGTGCTTCACTATCTTTAGCATATTATTATTCTCCCCGTGTCCTCTGAGGAAGGGGAGTATTAAATAGATAAGGAAATGATGCAAAAAAAAAAAAAAATATATATATATAGGTCTGGATCCATAAAGAGGGTATAGATGCCACAGTGCTGTTCAAGTTTGCATGGAATAATTAAATGCTCCATGGGACAAAGAGAGGTGGGGGAAGCAGGATTCACTAGCCTGGGGCGGTTCAGCGGGGAGTGACTAACATTTTGTAGTGCTTGATAGTAAAGTTGCTCCACCAGGAGTCCTCTCCACGCTTGTGGGGAAGCACCGTCTGTGCAAGAACCTCTGGAGAGGACATGTGAACTCCCTTCTCCTTCCAAACCCTGCAGATGTTCTGTGACGCCAGACCAAATGATGGGGTGAAATGTTCCCACGAAATGGGCTGTCTGGATGCCATGCTCCAGAAGAGCAGAGCTTATTTCTAATGAACACAGCGACTGATTTGTGTAGGATGTACAGGACGAATCATCACACCGTACAACACTTGCTCCCCGTGACTCTCTATCCCCACCAGATTATCACCTGCGCCTGACACATTGGAGAGGACATGCTGTAATCTTTCTTCTAATGGTTGGCAAATACCGCGACATTAGTATGCGTAGCTAAATATTTAAAGTTCCAGTGCTACATACAAATTGGGACAAATTTCCCATGCAGAAGGAGAAGCACCTTCTACTCTTCACTGTGACCCACAGCGTGAATCCTTTCCACACACAGTTATGTTGGGCGTGAGCCTGGGCCATCATTTATTTTTAAATCTGTGGCTTTTACAGGCGGTGCGGAACATTTTAATACCTTACAAGAAACACGGTGAAACTATGCAAGAAAGGCCTGTTTCAAAGAAGGGAAAGGTTGCATTGCCGAAGGAACAGAGAAAGCATGAGACAGTTTAAAATGCAGAGGCCGTTCCCTGCTCACCCCGTCGTGCCACTGAGGGTCCCCCTCTGATTCTTCCCTGGAGCCAGATGCTCGTCTGATACAGCAGGGGAGCTCCAGTGACACGGGTACGGCCATGCTGATTTACACCAGCTCAAAATCAGCACCTGAGCACTTTTCCCAAGGTTGTGGATAGTCTGATAAACACCTGGAGTGCTTAACAGAGCGAGGACGTGAGCATAAATGTGAAAAAAACCAACTTTCTCAACCAATATTGAAATAAAGGATTGAACAGTGGGCGTTAACTTACAAAGAAACCTGCAAAGCAAATACATATACATGGTTATTAGAACCATTTTTTTTATAAATAGTGAAAATGAATCTTTGGTAGTCATCAGTACGCTTACATTTGTACATGAACATAATGGTGGTACCTATAAGCAAACCTGCTGTAAGATCAGGCTTTGAAGTTATTTAAAATACTCTCACTAATGGATGTGAAGTGGTCTCCAAAACTGAGGCAGTACACAAAGATTTCTGCAGATGTTCAAAGGTTTCTGTTCACATCTTCCAGACCTACATTAGCAGCACTCAAACATTAGACAAGATCTGCAGCGCCATGAGTTTGGAAATTCAAGGCTTTGTGTGTGTGTGTGTGTGCATGAGATTGACTGACTTCCACTTTTATGTCTTTTATATAGGAAACTCCATGACATTTGGGCAGCACCTTCTCATTCATTTTTTCTGTGAGAAATGTAGTGGAAACAGCCCCTTTGACACATGAACTGACTGACGAGATGCTATACACACGGAACTAGTTAAAAAACTTGCTGCGTGACCAGTAAATCACTGGTATCTTTGACAAAGGAGAAAAATACTTTCTCAAAAATCATTTGAGACAAGAAATTTGGGGGCAAGGGTGGGTTTCTGCCACGTTTTCAAATTGAAGCAATTGGCAAAGAAGGGAAAATGACTGTATTGACCTCCCCTGGGAATAAAGCTAACTCATCTCGAAGGACAAGAGGGCTTTTCATATTGAAGTACATTTGCTGTATCTGCTGAAAATGGTGGGAACAATAAAACGGGTTTCTCCTGAGAGCTTCCCTGTCTGCAGAATGAACCAGGCTCTGCAAAGCTGAACGATATTGGGTTTATTGTGAGACAAATCTTGGGCTTCAAATCCAAAGACTTACTGACTTCAAATGCCGTTGTCCCCCTCTGTAAAGCTTATGCGTGACTTCTCCTTTCATACGTGGGAACAGTAAGTCAGAAGTTGTGCTGGAGATTAGTATGAATAGCAAGCAGATGGCAGATACCTTCCAGGGATAATTACAGTGTTGTGGAAAGACTTAGATGATAAACACTGAAGGAGAGCAAATGGAAGGGAAATGCAGAATTAATGAAGTTGGGGTAATAATCCAGTTGGGAAGAAAAGTTTAAAACCAGGAGTTAAATCTGAAAAGGGGCTCTGTGGGAATATGAATCACTCCGGGACAGGCTGAACGTCTCTCTAGCACCGTATGCCATCCCCCTCCGTGTGCTCTATATGCACAAACATTTATGCGCTGTGCAGTGACCAGGGTGGCTGAAAATAGTTAATTATATGTAATTTCTTCTCCCTTTTAGGCACCAGATAATCACATGTATTTTCTTGCCAACGTTGTAAAGATCTTCACGTAAATAAGTGACAAGTTCCTAACACACTATATACCTGCTTGCTCCTACAGAGTCGTGCATTACTGATTATACCTTATATTTTATTCAGGTGCTTTCATCCCGCGGTGCAACGAAGAAGGTTATTACAAAGCCACTCAGTGCCATGGCAGCACAGGGCAGTGCTGGTGTGTTGATAAGTACGGGAATGAGATAGCCGGCTCAAGAAAGCAAGGGACGGTCAGTTGTGGTGAGTAATGATGTGCTTTCCTCCGACGACAAAGGAATTAACACTGTTGTAAGCCCTGCCATTGCTGTACGATGGAGTACGATAACAAAAGTGACAACAGGGAGACATGACTACCGCTGTTCAAAGTGCTCCTGTGTTTTCTTCGTCAGACTGCACATGGGGCCCCTGTATACGAATTGGTCCTTTGGACTGGGGGGGCTGCAGCAGAAGTTATCAGGCAGTAACCACTGATAAGAAGATATTTTTGCTGCCAGTCTGGAAAATGTAGTAATTGATATTAAAATTAAGGCTATGGGAGTGCTGCGCATGGTTATTAAATGTATTGTTCTGTATACTCTGGAACGCACGTTTACTGGGACTTCATGAATAACGTCTTTCCAGACAAAGGAAGCCCTACATGTCTAAAATTTTATAAATTAACAACCAAGCCCAATAACAGTGCTGACAGGACAGTATTATGTAGGTATGTGAAGTCACCAATTAGCTGTTATGCCTAGGCAAGCAAGATTTCAGCTGTATTCCTGCAGAGTGCTTCAGTGGTGGTTGTGGATGCAACTTTCAGGAACAGAAAAAGCAGAGACCTAGAAGGTCTGAGATGCCCAGAATCACATCACAGATATTAGGCTCAATAGCTACATTTGCAGAGTGTGGTTTATGCGCTCAAATAAAATCCATTTGTGGAATATTTTTGAGCCTGAGAGTTGTGATGGGATGAAGGTATTTACAAACGAGTAATGATTTTCTGGCCTGCGTGCTTGTGAATGGAAACTCTCCGGCCAAGTCTCTAGGAGAAGGGCAATGCGTGGTTTTTTATGCAAGTACATTTTTCTGAGCGAATTGATATATATTTATCCCAGTTCAGGATGAAAATTGAAGTTTAGAGGTTGTTTCATGAATAGCTGAACGAATGAATTTCAAAGGTAACATTGCAAATGACAGTGGCTTCAATGACACGGGTAGTGAGGAACGAGGGATTTGGTATCGTGGGAGGGAATGACCTTTCCTGCTCACCTGTTTCAGAAGAAGAGCAAGAAACCTCAGGGGATTTTGGCAGCGGTGGATCTGTTGTATTGTTGGATGATTTGGAAGAGGAGCCTGAAGCAGCAAAAAAAGACAAAGAAGGGAAACTGAAGATTCATGTAAGAGCAGCTAATGAAGATGATGAAGATGAAGATGATGATAAGGATGATGAAATTGGTTATATATGGTAGTGCCCATCATAATGAGGACTCACGTTTTGCACAATATTGCAAGTCACATCATATCTCTGCAATTGTATCTGAGAGTACCTGGCACAAATATTCCCTCTCTACTGAGTTTAATTTTGTATAGTCTATTTAATTTGGAGGACAACTTTTTTTCCCAGCAAGGACTGTTTGGAATACAGCTTTTGTTCAGTTGGTCTGGGGGATTTTTGTTCTATCCGCAGGGGCGATGAGTTTTGTTTCAAAAACATTTCATGTCTTAATCCTCCCTTGCACAGCTTATGAAATACATCCTGTGAAAGAAGAATCGCAGAAGGGGCTCAACAAACCAATACAAGGCTTAGAAGCTCTTCTCATGTAGGAGAATTTGTGTCAAAAATTGTTACCTGGATCGTATCAGAATCATTTCCTTCCTGGATCATATCATCTCATATCATTTCCTTCCTTTCATGAAGAAGGAAAAGTAGGTGCCTCATTTTCTAGTCCATATTCGTTACATTCCAGTAAAGAGTAAGTCTCTTTGGATAGTGACTTCTGGCTGCTCAGCACCAGAGGTTCAATCCAGAAAGAAACCCACTGGTGGGATTTTCTCTTCCTTACATTCTCTGAGAATGAGTCTACCAGGCTTAGTCCAGCCCACACTGAAGGCAGAGCTCCCACCAGGGCGCAGATCAGCTCACTGACACTGTTTATTTGGTTAAGGAACATGGCCTTGATCTTAAGGGACGCTGAGAACCTGCAGCTATCATGGACCAAGCCCTACAGGCAGGGAACAGGGTCCATCTGCCTCTCAAGGCATTTAAGGAAAGTGTTTTTTGAATTTGTAGCATCATAACGACCTCCATAGCTGTTCCTCAGCTTCTGTCTGAACTCGTTTGCACAAAGAGTTGCACTAACGTCGTGCAGGCGGCCTCTGCTTCCCGCTCACACACGATGGCTCTGCCTGTGCTTCATTTACCCTTCGCAATCCCTCATTCCGAAGTTATAAAGCTGTCACAGACACTAACCATCAAAAGTAATAAGCTGTCGTTTCTTTAATTTAAATAGTTAATATTTATTTGGCCTGTTTAAAAAAGCCACTTCAGGTGGTCATGTTTCAAAAGCATAACCCCTTTGCTCGGTGTGGCGAGCCGCACGCTCGTAATACACACCCGTAAAAGAGAATAGTATTAAAATATAATCTGTGATTCCCTCAGCACCTCCCAGATATTCATAGCTCTTCAATTGTATCAATATTGACATTAAATTATTTGCTATGCCCTTTCCCATTGCAGTTCTCTGATGCACTAATGTACCGTGGTGACCTTTTATTATTTTTGCTGTTGTCAGAAACAGCAAGAGGTACCTTAACCCCACGCTTGCATTAGGATGCAGGTGTCAGTATTTTAGCAGTGCCTGTTATTTGCCTGTGAGTTATTTTGCAGAATGAAAAAATGTGCTTATTACACAGAAGAAGTCAGTTTTTTAGGGACACTGGCCTAAGGGCTGCGGTCCTCAGCCCTCTCCAAAGTCAGTGCCCACTGCAGAGCCTGGCAGGGCACTGCAGCCCCTCTCCCCCGCTGTGCAGGACCTCTGCTTTCAGACACGATCAGAAGAGCAATACAGAAGGGGAACTCCTTTCAGACACCATGTGTTGCAAAGGGCTCAGTTGTTTTCCCCTCTTTCATGTCCTATTTCTCTAGATCAATGACCTGAGAACGAAGAGCAAGCCTGCATAATTGTTATTAATGCAGAAGGATGTGTAAAATCGTGAGGAATTTGTTGTCTGCTGTTTCACGCCCCTGCATCCTCCCAAAAATCTGCCATCACGGTCATTTGCAAAAGGCCTGCAATCCACCCGGCCTCAACTCCCTTTGGTTTTCCTATAGCTTTTGAAAATTTATTTTTAAATCGTTGTCCGTGAGCTGCACAGCGCGCACACACACACACGCGCGCGCGCATGCTTTTTCTACTTGCCTTTCATAGAAAGTGCTGCTGCCTTGCAAGAGGAACAGATACAACCAGCGTTTCTGTTTCCCTAAATAGTATGATTTTGTGCGAAGCAATTGAGCGCCATCAGTAGCTTGTTTCTCAAACATCGTGGCTGGTTTCCTTCTGGTATTTTATTAATTAAACCCATACTCTCTGGGTCCAGCTCTGCTGTCCTGTGCAGCACCTGCCTAAGGCACAGAGTTGCCATTTCACTCTGACACAAAACTGAGGTCCACAACCAGTAGAGTTATGCTTATCCTCCTGACTGGACTCAATTCTCCACACACAACTAGTTTTCTTTCTGCAGTCCTGTGTCCCTTTGCAGTGGCTTATCCTGGAACGACGCATTACTTCAAAGGCCACATAGTAAATCCCTTCTGCCCGGCACCTCACCAGGGTAAAGCCTGTCTAACCAAGCCCTGGCAGGCAGCTCCAGGGTCCAAGGTTGCAGCCCTTCTGTGTCACTTGCAAATGTGCAAGATGGTTAAATACAAGCTGTTAACTAAGCCTTGAAAAGTGGACATGGACACCCTTCAGTTTACATTAGCAGACGTCCCACCGCCATCCATTTCCCAACACCATTGATCCTCTCCTAGCTGTAATCTCTCACCTGCAACTATCCCAAATCAGAGCTGGCAGGTTTTATATCTTTCTCTTAAACTATAAAACAATTACTGAGTCTCTCAGACTCACCGACTCAAGCATGCTGTGGGTCCCAGTCAAAGGGCTCTGTGCCCAGCACAGCCAGGCAAGAGGGCAGATGCCTTGGCTGGTTTGGCTGACCTCTGGTAGCACATTGCCCTTCACACAGAAGCAAACAAACAAACAAACAAACACACACGTGCGTACGTACGTACATACATTTTAAGCCTGCTGGCCTGGCTTCAGGATGACACCCCTAGCCAGGCGATCGTTCGGTCACCTGCTTCAGTTGTTCAGATGTTCTTCTGAATCAGGGTCAGCATTGGAAAAATGCCATTTTAGTGACATTCAGTTGGGTGCGACTAGAAGGGAGTTTAAAGAGCGTAGTGTCAAATCACAGCGTGTCACAGCCTAGCCAGGAACAGGGCAGGCAGGCTGTCGTGCTTGGAAGGGCAGCTCAGACTCTGCATTGCTTTAAGAGCAAGGTCCCAAATGTTACAAAGCTATTTAGCAAAGCCCTTTTGTGATCCACTGGCATCCTCCAGTGGCTGGGGGATCTGCAGCCTAAATATACATACATATATATGTGTGTGTCTGTATAAACACATTTATACCCATATATGTGTGTGCATATGTGTGTGTGTCCAATTTGGGAAGATGCATTAAGAAAATGTTTTATTTCTTTAAAAGAAACCAGCGATTCTCCCAAGAACCAGTGCTCTTCCAGATCAAGCCCCTTCCATTCTTCATGCTTTGTACAGGATTTAATTTGCTTCCAGCTTAATTCCTTCTTCTTTTTATTTTTTTTTTTTTTTGCAAAGGAGGATTTCCAATCTGCATCAAGTCATTGACCTTCCAAACATTTCCTCATTGTGAAAAATGGAATCAGAGTTGTCCCATTCTTTTAGAGACACAAACCAATTTTTAATCTCATTTTCTTTTCATATTAGAGACTACGAAATACTGTTAGGTATTGCTTTATGTTTCAAGGTGTCCTTTTAACTACCGTGGTTAAATCAAAATCTCCTTGAGTTCAGATTTCAGCACAGTTGGGTTTTTTGGGTCATTACTGGCCTTCGCTGTGAACACAAAGAATCCTTTTCCTTTTCTTTGCCTTTTTTTAAGCTATTCTGTACTATTATTTTAAACCATTTGAAGTGTTTATTTAATATTTATTCTACAGTTTATATTGAAAATGTAAAGTTTATATTTAAAACAACACTGTTTGCTAGTGAATGCTTCTCTTCGCCTCTCCAGCCTAGTCTGTTAGTCTCTGGCATGGGAATATTTTGATATTAGAAGTTTTGTAGCATTTTCCCCTCAAGCAGCAAATGACATAGATCTAAGGTCACCACTCGATACAGACCACCAGATCGCTCAAGCTTAGCTTCCTACATTTGTTGGCTTTTATCGCAGTCCCTTCTGTATGCCATTCAAGTTCCCTTGATACATAGGCTGCTTTGTACAGTTCCTATACATCAAAAAGCCCTTTCTACAGTAGGTGGGTTTTGGTCTTTTTATACTTTTCTCAATGCTGTTGATGTCCGTTACTGTTCAATGTGTAGATCTGTAAGGAGAGCTCCAAATATTACGTGTTTCAGTTTGATGTCCCTACTGTAGATGGATGTAGACTGTCATAGTAAGTAGAATTGCGTAGTAAATTCTGAATGCTTTTTCCATAAGGAGTTAAGTGGAATGTGAGCATTTTGCTATCTTCGGTTAACTGTAAATGCTTAACTGTAGTCTGAAATAGTTGCATTTTTGTCTGTCTCAATAAATTTTAATTTGTCTGCGACCCCTTATTGCCTGTCCTGAATTTTATTAAACTTTGGGGATCAAAAGTACTGCAGTACCTTGAGTCAGCATTTAATCATGCATGGAAATGGATGGTCTTTTATATTTGGTTTATACCTTATACCTCTGTTCGATGTCAGCTGTAATCTGTGAAGTTAATGTAAGGTCTCTAGAAAGCTATATTTTAAAAGCAGAAATGAAACCAAACTGGAAGTAGTAACTGCACCAAAATCAGAACTTTTCAAATTACATTAAAATTGATTTTTTAAGGAACTAGCAGGGACAGGGGGCGGGAAGCTTTTATTTTTCTTTCCTCCCCAGTTTGCAGATCATGATGTTTTTCTGTTTCTTCTGAAGGTATCCAGGGCAATTCTATAAACACAGCCACATTCTACGGTGGCCATTATCTACAGTATAAATTGAAGACAAAATTAAATTGAATAGAATTGGTGGGAAGCCATCCTCACTTAGAAATACCTGGGCTTGTGTCTCTATTATTAAATTAGAGGTCCTCTTCAGTATTATTAACTAATTTAAATAGCCAACATTATTACAGTGCTAATTACAGAGTTAAAAATGTTATTTCATCACCTTTCCTCTGTATGTGCAATATTAAAAGTACCACATGAAAGGATGAAACCTATTTTCAAACATTTGTGCAATTACCATCTCATCAGGTAATACATTTATAACTTGTCTCTCCCTACACCATTGGCTGAGTTGTGTTATCTAGGGTCAGAACCTGCCTTAAATTTCGGTTAAACTGATTGCATTCATTAGTTTATTTTTACTGTGGGTACCACACATTACTTCCAGTATGTTGCCTTACCTGAGACTGAGAAGAAATGGGTTTTCCCTTTCCAAAACCACTCTGAGACTCTTTGAAGAGTTTGATCTTCCATGTTTAAGCGATTCAGCTGTGCCAGATGTCAGATGCTGTGGCACTGAGGGCTGGAAGGCAAGCAAACCAAATCCAAAGCTTGAGAGTGTGTGAGTTGCAAATGAGATTTTAGTTGTCGGGAAGGGTTAATGATTGGAGTTTTCTTTTTTTTTTTTTTTAATATCCCTTCTAGATTCAAAATTGCAGGCGTCTTACAAGCTTTGTTTTGTATTACACGTGCATAGCTATGCCCATACACCCCCCCTTTTCTATATACAAATATGTGTGCGTATGTATGATCATAACATGTGTGTGTGTATATATGCACACAGTATTTATGTATACCATACTGTTATGATCCTGCCCTAGGAAGTGTTGATCAAGGCCAAAAAGCATCAGAATATTTTGGGGGAGCGAGGGAGAGCTCACAATGTGCATGGGGACTGAACCCCCCGTTAGCCCCACCGGCCACCTCTCCGGGGAGCTGTTATGTGGAAAACTGGCAGGTCCCTCCCGTCACCACCTTCCCGCTCCAGTCACTGCTGTCCTTAGACTCTCCTGGTTTTGGGATGTCCACTTCTGGGAATTCCTTCCATGCCTCATGTAAGGTTGAGCTGGTGTTTTATCGCCCGTACTTTGCCAATCTCTTCTGCAAGAACTCGTACTGGGCTAAATGCTGTGAATTGGTACTGTGGTTTCATACATTAAAATACTCGTAGTAGATTATTATGTCCCACCTGTCATGTCCTGATAAGCTGTATTGATTTATGTTTAGCTTTTCCACGATTCTGTCCTCCGTTTTGGACGAGGATCTTGGACTAATTTTCATCAACTCCCTGCCAGGGGATGCAGCCTTTGCTTCCCTAGCGATCCTGAAGAGTGTCTGCGGCTGAAATGTTGCTCCAGGAGTGGTAAAAGCTCAGTTTGGGCTTAAGGTAAAAAGATGAGCAGGGATGGCTCTTACCTGGAGGACAGCGGAGTCCATCCTCACCCAAACATTGTTCTTTGCATCCTCAGTAGAATCTGCCAGACCGGGCAGTGCCGCACTGGGCGGGGGCTGATGCCTCTGCATGGAAAGGGGCACACATGACAAAGTCACAAGATTAACCATTTGCAGAGAAATAGCCTGGTTTTCCCCCTGTTTTCCAATATATAAATATTTTCCTTATCTTACTCATGTTATTTTGCTAATGACTACACTGTTCTTGGTTTGTTCTGCGAAACCTCCACTGTGAGATGCATGCAGGCACTTACACACACACAAAGTCTTTTATTTTCTACTCTTACAGAATTTTCTGTTGAGATCCCCACCAGCTACAAGACAGTAGCATTACAGCCGTCACTGACGATTAGTTTCATTTTTCCTTAAACACTGACAGTCAAAGGGTGAGATAGTAAAAAGAAAAACCATGTCACGACAGCTTTGCACACCGTACAGCTTCTTGAATAGATTAAAAAGAGGCAGAGAGCTGTTAATAAGCTTTTGACTTTCTGAGCACTCCCATCTTTGAAACTAGACCATCTTTTTCGGGCAGAGTGAAGAGCAGGCTTTATGCAGCCTTGGGAAAAGAAAAAAAAAATGGTGAAACAAACAGCTTTAGGTAAGCTGTGAATGAGAGGGACAGACCCACCGAGCGGGGACAGAGCAGCCCTACCCGCTGCTTTCAGGCCAGGGCCTACTTTTCTTCAGTGGGAAATTCCCACTGACTTGAGGGGGTCAGGATCAGCCCATCACAACCCCCAAACTGCAGAGGCAGGGTCCTGCTACGAGCTGCGTTGGTCCTGTCCCCTGTGCGCAATATCTAGTAACTGCTTGAGATGAATCCCTCAAAACTAGGATTAAAAAAAACCAAACCACACCGTGGCACGCCGGGAGGAAAGGAGGAGCAAGGCCAGAAGCAAATTCCTATTTTGCCAGCACTATATCAGCCCAGTAATGAGGCAGAAGTATGTAAAAAGCTCTAACGTGTGCATTCAATGGCTACGAAGCCACGCTCCCAGCTGTAGCCGTGCAAGAAACCCCTCTGCTGACAACAGATTTAGAAAGAAATACGGTGTCTGGCAGCTACTGGTCTTGAGTATCAACTTCTTTCACGGATCACTATAAATTCCTGCAGTTCCACGCTAAAGGGTTGGGCAGAGAGAGAGTTTGTAAAGAAAACTTAAAATGCAGGGTCTTTGCCAGGTGGTAACTGCCTTTTCTCATCTATAGTTACTCAATAAAAACCCTTGCTGGAGCATGACTCTACTTCCATTCCCAGCCAATACATTTGCAATCTGGCCTTTAAAACATGGGAAAATCGACCCGGGAGCATATTGTTAGGGGAAAGGTCCAGAAGCACACTGGTTTATGCGTTGAAAACATATTACCTCTCAAATTATTTGCAGGTTTTGAGAGACTTGGAGGTTTTGACACTGCTTTTTCTATGTTGAATATTACAAATCCAGTTCATGCAAATACATTCAGGCAAGAGCCTGTGCGAGTCGGAGCATACAGACACAGCTCTGCTCCATCACAGATGATGTATCAATTTAGCACAACTGGCAAGGAATTAACCTAAATAACTACTAGCCTAAAGTAAAATTAAATAAAACTGAGACTGTAACAAGATGTAGGTTTTCACAGATTAATGTAGGCTATTGAAACACTTCGGGTTACAAGGGGCTATTACAGAAGATCGATATTCCCATTGCTTTCGGTACAAGTCACGTAAGAATCCGACGCCTGCAATGAGGCTTTGGTGGTTGTTAGTGACACTGATGCTGAGCTCACCTCCACTCCTGCTGCAGTAGCTGCTGCTATAGCGAGAGGAGACGGGGTGCAAATAAATCCATCTGCTGATCTGCGCCCTCGTCGTGTACCGCATCGGCCAGCTTTGAAAGGTGGGCGCTATTCGGTTACAGGGAAGGAATTACCATAGATTTATTTTGGCGGGCAAGAGAGCACAATTTGGCTCAGCTGGCTGTAGCAGTAGAGGCAAACATCAGGCTGGTTGTTAAACTACCCAAAATAATTCCGATATCCTCTCAGAGCAGGGCTGCCGTCCCGTCTGCTCTCAAGCCCGGTTTCCATCCCCAGTTGAAATCATTCTCTCCTAACTGAATCTTCTGTAGGGTTTGGGGTTNTTTTTTTTTTTTTTTTTTTTTTTTTTTTTTAATTTTGTCCCCAAGCCTGTGATTTAATTAAGTTTTAACAATGAGCTGTATCAGTGTAGAACAGGATATCTGTTTGCTCATCTGTTTTACATAATTGATTAATTAATAACCTTGCTAATTGAGTCTCATGAAATCCTCTGTTAAATTGGAGCAAGGCTAAGTCCTGAACCATTGCTTGCAGGGTTCCATTAAAATCAGGACGTTTTGGCTGCTCCATCTGCCCCAGGCTCTGTGGTGCAAGTCACGGCACAGCATTCACTTAAAGGGGCTCCTGGGCTGCTGTGGAGGTGCATGATCTGGTGGGTGAACCTCGTTTTCACCTGTACCCCAAAATTTCAAAACTTCTCCCCCTTTTTTCCTTCTACACCCCTCGTAGCAGCTCCTTGCATTTGTGAACTCCAGGGCTGCCTCTCTCTTGCTTTACACCACCAGCCACCACTTACATTGCACAGAGTGGTGCAACCCCGCAGCCAATTTTAGTTAGCAACATTTTCTACCGCTTTTGGCCAAGTGTGAGTGCCAGCACGGCAAAGCAACCCTCCCCCCCGCTATCTGAAAACTGCACCGTGAGCTCTTCTCAAAGGCACTGCGTTCGACACGATGTGACCTACATCTTTTCTCGGGAGCAATCGCAGCTGAAATAAGGCATAACGTGATGGATTCCGTGCTATTAAATGGAAGAGGACTATCCATGGAAATAACCACAGACAATAGTTTGCATTTTAATGTCATTTCTTTTCTTCTTATTACCCCTCGACACTGAGCACGATGTATTTCTACCATGTGATATCGTCCGTGAGCCAGCAGCAAGGTGGAGGGGTGCGATCTTTGCCTTAAACGCTGCTCCTGAGGGTGCTTTCCGGACAAGCTTCAGTCAGAGTGAGCAGCAAATATTTTCCTTCAAGTCTGTCCACTAAGGAAACGTTTTCTCAGTCCTCAGCCACTTGCATCTAACTAGACATAAACCCACAGCAACTTCACCAAACGTTAGTCCAGCCATGGAGGGTGGGTGAGCAGCAACCTTGCTGCTGGGCAATGAGTTAAAGACACCCTAAGACAAAGCAATGATATTCTGGAACAGCAAATGAAGGTCTAAGTGTCATCCCCCACCTTCATTTTCAGAAGTCGAGAGTCACCCAGGAGGCCAGGGTGTAAATCCGGCAGCCCTCATCCATCCCAAATCCCTTCCCACTCTGCTTGGTCCACCCTCAGTACTGATCTCTCTCTGCTTTATAACCCTGCAGCAGTGGCTGAGCCTTGTCCCTAATTCAGGCCCCAGTCCCACTCGTGCTGAAGGGTCTTGGCACGGGCTGGTCTTGATTAGAATTTAATCCCAAGGATCTGGAAAGGATTTAGGACCTGGAAACAAAGAGATGGGTTAAAAGCCGACACAGTGGACAAAAAACTGTCTCGCTACGTGCACCTGCAGAAGGTAGGGACAGTGACCATTTATTTCTGAACATCACAAGGATTCCTGAGACATCAGGGAGTGTGGGGGAAAGTGGAGTGCATCAAGAGACAAGAGTTAGCCCTCAAAAGCCCCTTCTAAATGGCTAAATTAGGGAAGAGAAGTGCCATCCCTTTTTTTTTTTAATCTATCTAGAGTGGTGTGAGAAAGGCTGGTGGCATCACTCCTGCCAGGATCATTCGTACGTTGGGGTGGAGGTAGGAAGGGGGCTGGTAGCACCTTTTACTTCCACACTGCGGGTGAAGTTTTTGAGTAATGAATCCAGGGGCTAATCCATCGTGCCTGCCGTTTCAAAGAGCCCCGATAACCTCTTCTCTTCTTGTTTTCTTCTCTAAGGCTTTTGCAGATTTACTCACACAAGTTTTCCCTGAAGAGGGATAACATTTCAGGCCTGAAATGCTCTGATTATTTACAGTTTGTCACACCGTAATTTATATTTATTGTTTGTCGCTCTTATTTACATGTGTTCATTACTTTCCTATTTTAGTCATTTATCCTACGTGTCCCCCCCCTACTTTTTCAATTATTTCGCATACTCGCAGTTTATCAATTATATTGCCAAGATGCATTTAGAGAGCGTAATTTGTTTCTAATGCATGATTTTTTGACAGCATGATTTGTTTTCATGTTTGTAGAGAATTTTAAGATGACAGCGACTCTAGGGCAGAGAATAAAAAGTTGTGATGGTTTTTCCTATGGGGACTGGTACTCTCACATACGCAATACGCACGTTGCGTCGGCAGCGTTCGCTGACCTGCTCATCGAGTCCGCGTTGGTTCAGCTCTCGGTGCGGTTTCCCTCCTCCCAGGGGAGCATTGGAAACTCTAAGAAATGATACGTGCTCCCTCGGCGCTACTCCCCCACCAACCAGTCGGGTCGCTTCGGAGGCTGATAAAGCAACGTCAGAGGGCGGAAAGGGTCGTTGAGCCTCGCTGGCTCTGGCAGACCTCAGACATGGTGTTCCCTTCGGAGTAATCATCGCTGGGGTTGGCTGCGAAGCAAATGGATCCTTTCCAGCAAAGCGTTGCCGCGCAGAGGCTCCCTGTTCAGGTGGGGCTGTTAAGAGCACTCCCTCCGCTCCGGCCTCGTTGATCCCTGTGCTTATTAACAGCAGTAAGAGGTTTTTTCCTGCTGTCTGGCTTTTGCTTTTGGAGCTTTGCAGGCTGTCGTGCTCAGGCTGGCGAGGCAGGAAGATCAGCTCTTCTGAGACGAGTGCCAAAAAGCACAAACCCTCCCGCCATCCTGCAGGGAAGTCATCCGGCGTACTTTGCTCTAGGACTCGTTACCTGCGTTGATTCATTTACTGAGGCAGTCTGGCCTTTCCTACGGACGGTGGCTCTCCAAAAAGCTGAAGAGATGACAAACACATTCGCTGATATTTGCTCTTTTAAGGGGTCTCTATCTCAGGTCCAGAGCTTGGCAAGTGCAGACCGGCTGCCGCCCATGCCTTTGTAAGCCATCGCGATACTTTAACACATCCATTGATTTACACAGCTCCATAAGAGAGCTGAATGCAGACGGCATGGAAAACACTGCAGCTGTGTTGGTCCATCATTTTACCTCCTCCCCATGCTCATTAGCTGCAGGGGATGAGCCACTCTGAGCTCTGGCTCTCCAGCACGAAGGCTCTCGCCGTTCCAGCATCCCCCAGGAAACACCCAGCAATATTCAACCTACATCTACCGCTCTGCAGCTCCAAGCTGCGACCGAGCTAGTCATCCTCCCGGTTTTAGTCTCATCCCACCACCAGAGCAGGGTGAAGGAAGAAGAAAGGACTGCTTTGGGTCAGAAGCTCGTTTTCAGAGATGTGGCACGTTAGGAAGGCAGCAGGTAGTCTGCTGGGACACGGCACAATATATACAGAAGTGCCGGCTCAGCGGTGACTCGGGCCTAGAAGAAATCTTTTCACCCTTGGGTTCTGAGGCCCAATATTCAGCAGAAATTCAGCTGCGGTTTCTCCGCTGCAGCCCCTAGACCCATTTTCCACCGTGGTTTCTGTCATTGAACCCCTACAGCCTCAGAGCGCTTTGCTCCCGTGATCCGATTTATTCTGTCCAGCAAGGCTGCAAGGCAGGATTTATGTTAACAAGATCTAAAGCAACCGTGTCGGACCAGTAGTTGCTAAAAGCAAATCAGGCTCTGTCGCAGCGAAAGCCCCAGTTAATTGGGCAACGCTGTACCAGTAACAGGGAGACGTGGCACTTATCTCCAGATTGATTTAAAAAAAAGCTGGCCAGAAGAGTGGGGATACTTGAAAGGGTTCGGGGAGGGTGAGGCAAAAGATGTTCATTGAACCATTTTTTATGTCCAGGAAAGATGAAGGCTGCTGCATCAGTTTGGTGCCCTCCGAGAAGTGGCTGAGACCTCACGCTTTGTCGCCTCCTGCTTTTTCCTTTCTGTGCGTATTTTTGGAGCACATCGGTAGCGTTGGTAACAGTGGTTGCAATAAAAGCACAGCCAGGTTAAAGGGCATGTCTTTAAAGGACCGAAAAGCCAAATCTGCCCCCGCTGTGCTCATGTGTGACATCCTTCATCTCCCTCCTCTTCCTCCCTGCAAAGCCCTTTCCAAGGTGGCTGAGTCCCCCGTGTCAGGACAGAGGGTTCCCAAACATCACATGTCAGCATTGCCCAGCTGAGAATCCCAGGCTGAGATGGGCCTTCAGAGTTTGCACTTTCAAAAGATACACAGCTGCCTTGCAGGATGTATTTCCAAACTAAAACGTTTGCATTTTCTGACCTAAATGCTGCATTCATGGCTTGTCGAACCCATTTCAGGCAACAATCCGTTTCTGAAGGTTGAACTGTCTTTTGAAAAATTTATTTAAATAAATATTTGGAGAAGGTAAGAGATAGAAAAGATGCGTTTCTTAAAGTTTTTATGTACAGAAATCAAGGCTTTTCACACTGAATTCAATAAACTAGTTTTATAGGGCTCTAAATTTGGAGTTTGGTATACAAAACTGGGAGTCAAGCAAATTTTGTAGGGTTTTATACGACTCTGTAACAAAGAGCATAATTACTTTTCAGAGAAAAAAGCTGTATATGTCTTAGAGCTTTGTACAATAAAATTACAAATGGGAGATCAGATGGGATGTTTAATTTCTAGATTGGGTACATTAAAAAAAGGTCATTTAGGTTAAAAGAAATGTGTTTGCTCCTTGGCCAGGGCTGTAAATCAGTGCAGCTCCACTGAAAGCACATAACTTAAGGAGATGCATACCAGGGAGGGCCTGACCTGTAATTTTTGGATCAGAAGGAATCACAGGAGATTGACCGTCATCCTCCAGTGCTTATAAAGGCCCTTTGAACCTTCGGTCCTTTTACATTTTGAGTTAAAACTAATATTTTTAAACGCAAAGCTATCACATGGCAGATACCTACAATTTCCACCCCAGGATTTGGGGTGTGTCTCTGGGATGCAATGGCAACGAGCCCCATCCTCCAGCGTCCTTAGGGCTCCCTCCCACCACGACCGATTGGTGCAAAACCTGCTATTTCGAAAGCATTTCTGGTTTGGCAGGGAAACAGCCAGGGCCACCTCCTGCCCTGCATGTCCCAGGCTGGCACATAGCAGGAGCTGAAGGCGCCCGGCTGGCCGCGGGCTCGTAGCAGGCTGGGAAACACCGGCCTCGGCACGTGGCTGAGCACCGAGAGAGCAAAACAGACCCGTGGGCCAAAGTTTCTACACCACTTCACCCAGTGTTTTCAAATACAAGCTGCAGCTTTTATCTGTATCCAGATTCATTTAGCCCCCATGGGAGTCGATGGGGATCTGACGTTACCGGGCTGATCCGTGCCCACTGAACAGACGTCCTTAAACCGCAGAAATTTCAGAGAAGGTTTTTTTGGGCAACCACATCCCTGCCTTTCTGCTACTGCCATTACAAAAGGGCTCATTCGACATGGGAGTGTTCAAGCTGCGAGTGTAACGCTGCCTTTCTTCTTCAGCTCTGCAAATGATTCATTTTTTTCAGCAATGTGTTACTGGGGATTTTTACAGCTATTCCCCCCCCGCCCAGCTTTCTACACAGCAAAGTCCTGTTTTTCTCCTTCAGTCTGACTTTTTAATCCATGGTTGGTTTCAAATCAGCCATTCAGCGTGGTAATGAATGGATTAACTTTCTGCTTTCTGATGAATAGTAGGAAAAATATTTCTGAATTATCAAAAATAATTGGAATTAAAATTGTAAATGGTTTCTACAAGGGACATTTTTGTAATTAGTTGAATCCGTGTGATGGAAGCTATTATAAATAACAAAAAAATGTGTTTACCTAATCACTGGGAAAGTGCACATTAGCTCTCTAATTAGAAGTCCCTCACGGCTCTACTACAAACTTTGGACATAAAATAATTTGTTTCATGCTTCCTTTAGCAGGCAAAAGAAACTCCATCAGTTCCATTTGTGCATGTCCACAACTGTGAAGGCGGCTGCAAATTTAATTGCCGAATTCACACTTATTTATCTCAGCACATCCCTGTGACTTCCCAGCACCTCGTCCTGAGCACAACCCGCGGACGCTGACAGCCAAACTGGTCTGCGCCATTTCGGTCACTGCCGATCCAATACATCACTTGGGTGCTACTGGAGGGACGGCTGCAGGTTATGAGGTTGGAGCAGGTTCAAGCACACCTGGGTGCAGAGGGGTGGGATGGAGCAAAGCCATGGCTGCTCCTGGCACTATGCCACGGGATTTTGCTCCAGAAGAAATGCCATTTTCCATTAGTGTGAGCTTGGTTTGGTTTTGCCGTAAGTTGCCTTGCAGACCGCTCTCATGTTGAGGAGTGAAGACCTTTTGCCGCCCTGCCTTCCACACAGAGCGAGGTTATCACAGACAGAAAGGGGCTTTCTTTTTAGAGACACTTTCTCATTCAACACACCCCACGTTTCTAACTCCAGCGAAGCATCCCTGCAGCACACCCTGGAGACCTCTACCCGCATCCCTGGGCAGGGATCAGAGCAATCCCAAATTCCCTGGGTAACGAGTACTTCTAGCTATAAGTGCCTGTAGGTTCCTATAGCTGTAGCTATGGTATGGGATGGTGAGGCTGTGCTGTTGATGGGGGCGATCACTGCATCCACGGAACTCAAGTCTAGATTGAAGTTCTTTAAAACAAAAACAAATAAAAACCATCCAGCAAACAGTTGCAGTACTTCACTGCATTTCAGGAGAAGGTCAAATAGCTGCTCCTTGTATACTTGCTCTATTTCCAAAAATGAGCTTGCTGCAGCTAAAGTTACTTTTTAAATAACAATATCATACATATTCAGATGAAACTGCTGCTGCGATACAGCTAGTTCATCTGCTTGTGATTTTCATGCCTCTCAGAGCCAGGCACGAGCTCTGTTGTTTGAGCCAACAGTGCAATGTGCTTTATTGCACAAGTGGTTTTCAGCGCTCTGCAGAGGCAATGAGATGTTTTGTGTGCTTTGAATTCAGCACCTGCCGAGGCGCATCCCTAGATGTGGCCATAAGGAAAGCGCTGCAGGTCCCCGGCACCGACAGCTCTTGGCTGCATCAGTGCAACCTCCAGGTATGGTGAGAGCCACAGGTTTTGACCCCAAATGACATCACATCTGTTTCTGCCCCGGATATTTTATTTCGGGAAGATAAGAGACCTTTTGTAGGTCATGCAGGAAGGACAAATATGTAAGTGTCTGCAGTCAGCTATACTGATCACACTGGGTATCACAGGTGAGGCAGCACTTCTGTAAAACTTGTCATTCCTAAGCTGTTCTCCTGAAGAAGTCCGGGTATTCAACACAGCAAAGTTAGTATCTGATGGTTAAGTCACACTCGAACACATGGTTTTTAATACATTTGACCTATTTTGTGAATAGTGAACACAGATTTATCCTTGTCATGCTAAATAGCTGTTTAAACCTGCTGTGTTAAACTGAGCAAAAATCAAGTTTTTAGTGCGGTTACAGAGATAAATTCATAATGTGAAGGGGTTTTTTTAGGATCCAGTTTGCATGATGAAAATCCTCTTAACTGACTGAAAGCAGGAAAAACTATTTAACAACTGAAAACACCCTTTACCATTTAAAAATATATGACCTGTTTTATCTACTTAAGAAAATCTATTCACTAGATACATTTGCCACGGTATCAAATCCTGCAAAGGGAGTTACGCTGTGTTTCGTAGATAGCCTGACAATTAAAGTTGCTGCTCTGCTGTGATTGCCGTAACACCGCAGCACAAACATCCTCTGCGCTTGGAGGTAACTACACAGAAAAGTGCTAATGTCTTCTTTTCTTTAATATCACCTAGCGGGTAGGCAAGCGGAGGAAGTGTATGATTGACGATGATGACTTCTGTTTTCCAGAAGCTCAGAATCAATTAAATTATTTAAGTTTTTGAGATCAAGAGAGGAAAAATACATAGTTTTGGAAATTAAGGTATTAGAAGTTGCTTATCTAAGGCTCACGGAGATTAGCAGCCCCTGTAGCTGTTTTCTTCATCTCTGCTCCCTCCTCAACCTGCTCCCCACCACACACGTCCATGCCGCGACACAGCTCCAGGCTATTCCCCACTCTCCACGTGTAGCTATTTTGGATGTAGAAGCACAGTTAACTTTTCAGTGCGGGAACTCCAGCATCACTGGGAAAGCCGCTTGGCTCTGCCCACGCAGGACGTGAAAACACAGAATCCCTCTCCAGTAAAGCAAGGAACAGCAACCAGCAGCCCATGCCCAGGAGCTCTGCTCCTGCTCCAGCCACACCGAAACCAATACGAGAGGTTTTACTGAGCAGGAGATGCTCCCACTGCCCTGAACCGCGACAGAAGAGATGTCACTCAGAAAGGTGCAACCTCATCACCCTGTAACAGAGAACATGCTGATACCACACCTGTTTTTTGCTATTAATTACTTTAGCAGGCTTGGGTGCAGTATTTAGCGTAATAATATGGCAAATAGTGTCCATATAGAGAAAGACTTGCTGATAAAGACAGTCCTGATAGCAGAGAGACTGGGAGATGATATTCCAGAGCTGTGCAACCTGATTTCTCTCTTCCATCAGTACAAAAGTTCAAAATGTTGATTGAACGTGTTCATTTTCCAAACATTTCCATTAAACTCAGAGCAAGGAGTGACAACGAGAATCAAGTCATGCCTTCGGCCCAGTGGCAAGCAGAAACAAGGGGACCAACACTGCCCTGGGACAGCCCCTTGCTGGGTGCTCTCCCAAGCACACGCAAGGGTACCCAAAACTGCCCCAGGACTGGGGAGATGCAACCCATCGCCTGGATGCCAGGTCTGAACCTCTGAGTATTACAGTATAAAAATTACTACATCCACCTGAAAATCTTTAAAAAGTCATTTTTTTCACAGATCTTCAGTTTCTTTGAAAATGGGCACGGTGATGCAAATTGTAAGTGTGAATGGTAAATACTCATTTTTGTCCCATTTTAATAACGCTACCAGTTGCGGGCAGCAACGGCACATTAGTTCCCAAGAACTGAGGATGTAGGGCTGTTGCATACAAAATACACTTGGTACTTTGCAAGTCTGGGGAGAGACGTAGGTGCCCGAAATTACTGAAAATCTGAATAAGTTTCTCAGGCCGTTACCCCGACGTAGGAGGCAAATACCATGAAATCAATTTCTGTGCCCAATTTACTCGCGGTGACACCTGCACACATTTTAAAGGTTAATTTGTCATTCTGCTCCTGAACTCGTCACATTATTTCAGGTCACGGGATCATCAAGTCAAAACTCAGTTTTGCCCCTCCACTCCATAATCCAGGGATGGAAAGCCAAAACACCCTTTTTTTCCCCCAGAAGAGAAGCCACAAGTTATAAATAAAAGTAGATAGAGTGGGTAAATCACTGCTGGGTTTCTGCCACCTTAAGCACCTCCCTTATTATCCCACAGCCCATAGCGGGACAAGATCATTTCACATCCAGGGAAAATGTGACTTTCTGCATGGCCCGTGGATCACGGGTGGTGCGATGCGAGCCCTCAGGGTAATTTATCCGCCTGCTCGTTTAGGCGGAGCCGCAGGCTGAAGCAGCAGCAGCAGTAAATGGCTATGGTAAAGAGTGACAGGATGATATTGGGTGATATACTGAGCAGTTCAGGATGTAGGGAACATAAAAGGAAAGAAGCAAGACAGTACTAAATGCAGTCCCAAGAGACAAAATGATGGAGCCAAACCAGTAAAACATATATATATATACACACACATATACACAAACCAAATAAACCCACAACGCAATTGGAGCGAGACAAGGGAGGGCAAAGCAGGGCAGCTCTCTGCCAGAGGAAGCAACAGGATGCGGGGAGCAGAAAAGGGTGAAGGGCACAGAAGCTAAATCAGGCGGACGAGCCGGCACGACGCTGAGCCCACGTAAGGCGTGGGCGCTGAACACCAGGGTGTTGTTTCTGGGGTGCTCGCCCTTGTTTTCAGCCATCATGGGGGGAGTATGGGGAGGACGGGACTGTTTTGCTCAGCTGCAGCCAGAGAAGCCTTATTTATTCATCCCAAACTCAGCATTTGCATTTTTCCAGATCTGAAAGGCAGTTTTTATACGCCAGTTTGCTAACTCTCCCAGAGCCCCGCGTGCAAGTGCCACGGTGCGTGAGTGGGTGAGAGCACAGGGGAACCGGTCGCTGGAAAAGGGTGAGAGCCCTGCTACGTCCCTTGTAGCCACGACCCGTCCCTGAACGGTCCCTCTAACCCTTGCGGGAGATCATCCATCAGCCGGTGGCAAACAGTAGCCAGGGACCGCTGTAAGGACAGCTGGGCACCTTGGCACAACCTTGAATGGTGCAGCTGCTGCTTGAAGCAAAACATGTTATGTTCCAGTGAGGGCTTGAGAAAAAAGATTTCAATGCTTGTGAATCACATTTTATACATAGATAAAGTTCTACATACGTATAAAATAGCTGTTACTCATCAGTAAACTCCCTTAATAATCAATTGTTAATTAAGTACCACTGCCCTGCTAGATATAAGCAAATCCCTTTTTGAGACACCAGAAGTGCAGCCAATAGCATTTATTGATTATGCACGTCACAGGCACTGGAGAGGAAAAGGTGCCTTTTTTCCCTGCCCCTTTCAGAAGCTGTATGCCAGCAGTATCTGAAAAACAGAAATCAGAATTACCAGAATAATTTGTTATTACCTAAGTCGTTTTGAATCTGGATGAGACCACATTTTCCATAGGAATAAACATCCCAGGAGATGTCTGGTACCTACCCAGGCCGTTACAGAGGCAGAAAGAAATCAGTGCGATACTAATAAACGCTGAAAAGCTGGCTCCTATTTAATGTCTCTTGAACCTTTGCTGGAACAGCAGTTCCAGTGAAACCTACTGTATAATGCTGGCTTTTCCCAAAAAAAGGTTTGTCCCTAAACCCTTGGTCATGTGAGTTCTTCCAATGTGGCATTACCAAGCCTGGACAAGATCTGCCTGGGACTTCAGCCTGCAGCCCAACCTAGGCAAGACTCCTGCTGAGACCTACTCTGTTCTGCTGGGCTGCTACTTACCATTTACGTATTAAATCCATAAATTCCTTCACTAACAAGAAACAACGCTCCTTACTTTTTTTTTTTTTTAAATTATAAATCTCACACTTAGAGCAATTTAAAAATGACTTTCAGTTGCTTTCTTGCTGCTATCAATCAGAGATGCACTTTAATTCCACAGTGCTCTAGGGACTCAGTAGGTTAGAGAAAGCAAACAGGAAAATGGAATGAATATTTTATTTTTGTTATTCATTGCAACAGCCAGAAAGCAGTCCCTGAAATCTGCTAAAGTAATAGGAACTGGCTTCCCTTTTAATATGCCCCTTTTTAAGGTGTCTATTAGGAGCCCAGAATACAGTTCAATATTTATTACAGCACCACGCCTCAAGTTTTTATTGAAGCCCAAATTTCTTATGCGGTAGAGTTTATGTGCTACCTTGTTGTTATCTTACTGTGGTTCAAACCTCCCTTGCGTACTGGCGACTGTGTGGGCATGCACGTGAGCATGCGAGAGAAGGAGCACCCATGTAAAGCTTCATTTGAATGAGTCAGTGTGCTAACTGCATGCCACTATCTGTAGCTACGTGGTCACCAGAAAACCCAAGAAGTATTCAGTAACACTGTGCATAAGCCACAGTTTTCAGCCAACATCTTACTTGGGAAAATTTCCTGGAATGGTTCTTCCTGTGCCTTTTTTTGCTCTGTATATTTTCCTTTAAAAGCCCAAGTGTGCAAAATCATTACGACCATCACTGATGCTCCAGGCAAGCCTTTCTTTGCTTCATTTCCACAGCACAAGGTGATTGCTGTCAGAAGTTCCCTCATTCTTCCTGAAAATCAACCCAAGTTTCCCATTGCCTCTGGGCATGAATTTTCCAGCCTGAGAGCCTGTCATCTGATAGGGACAAAAAGAAGAATTGGGCACTTAAAATAAGGGAAGAAGAAGAAACACCTTAGTCAGTGTTTAATCCTGTACTGCAAAGACGAGGTTAGGTCATTGGCTCATAAATGATGCAAAATCCCACATATCTTCTCCCATTTTCACAAGTGAAAAAAAAATACTCTCAGTATCTTAGTTGGTTTCCAGTTTATCCTTGCATGGAATTTGTTTACCTTCATCAAACTGGAGAGTAAGCTGCCTCATACCACGCTGGCAGAAAACGTCTCCTCGTTACGTGGTGGTTATGTGCAGATCCCTCACCAGAACTGGCGTGTTTGGTCAGGAACAGGGAGATACGGACATGCATAGCAGCTGTGATAAAACAAGGCTTCCTTAAAGCCTGATCAAAAAGATAATAGACTGGGAAGAGATTTGTCTTTAGCACCAAGAACACATCCCAGCCAAGAGCACCAAGACTGAAAATGCCTTCCTGAGTGCATGGGAAGCCAGAACCCATGAGAAAGCAGAATAACTGGAATAAACTCAAACAGTCCCAGGATGGGACCTTCTCACGCTCAGGAGGATGGACCCAGACTTGAACATGCCTCCGAGCCCAAACCCAGGCTGCCATCTGAGTAGTCTTGCAAACAGCAAGGGCAGAAATGCCCCCAGCCTTTCCTTCTCTGGAGGAGAGACCCAAACGTCCCCCAGTGATGGTGCAGAGATGCCAGGGGAGATGCCTGCAGCTAAGAAGTGCCTGCAGATCCCTCCGTTCATACCAACCGCCCGCATCTCCCTCACTCTGCCTACCCCAAGTAATCCAGACAAATAAAAAATAAAGCAAGCACGCCTCATTTTTCCTGACACCAGAAAAAGAGCAAATTAGCTGCCTTTGAGCAACAATTAGGAAGCAGAACATTTCTCTGGGCATTGCTACAGAAGTAGATCATCCCTTGGAGCAGAAGCCATAATAGCTTTTGAATCATTATAAGCACCGCGCATTCAAGCAACAGTGATTTGCACTGAAAATAATGTAGGGAAGACAGCGAAAGCAGCGTTTTTGTAAATAAACTAACCTTAGCATTTTGATACGTTTGTATTGCACAAGGGTTTTGTTTTTCTATGCCAAAGGAACCTCATAGAAGAGAAAGAAAACGAGAACAGAAAAGATTAAAGGGCTTCAAGAATTTTAATATTTCATTTTCTTTGGTGGACAACTGCTTTCCACAATCTGATACTAGATGCAAATAGCTGCAGCCAAATTCAATTCGGTGTTTACCAATGCAATTTCAGGTTGATATCAAATCATCAGATTTACTCAAACCCAATGAAAACTGCACATCAATCAAAGGTCTGTATCAGAACCAGAGCTGAGAATATTTTAGAAAAAGCTCTGAGAAATCGCCACTCAGAAAAAAAGGCAGTTTTGAAGCTGTTACTCCTGCGAGACCCTAACGCTTTCCCTAGCCACCGGTACCTCTGCTGCTGTTTAAAAAAAACCATTTTTTTATTTAAAAAGAAAGCAAAATAAGAAGGAACAAATTTAAAAAAAAAGTCTCTTGGGAGAAACAGTGTAGACCTGCAGCTCTGCAGGGCAGGGAGCTCAGAGGGTTTTAATAACTGCACTTCTGCATCGTAAGACACCAACAAAACACGTATTTCCAGGACTACCTAGTTCAATTCATGCAGCTCAGTTTTCAAGTCTGTTTGTCCAATTCAACCAGAGGAACGGATTTCAGTTAAACTGCTATTCCCCAAGGGATTTTGCTCCGGTTTTATTTGGTTTTACACTCATTTTAGTTAAACTATTTCAATTTTGCCTACAGGAAGAGCGCTTGGATTTAAAAACACAGTTGCAGGAAACAAACAAAACCATCCCATGATGCCAGTTGTACCAACGAAAGGCTGAATTCCTCATGTGGTGGTGTCCTCTGTGGTATCTCGCTTCTCTCATTGCTAGAAAAATAATACCAGGGTAGCAATCAACAGCTTTACCAGTAAAGGTGCAAATACGGTCCTTCTGGAGAGTCATCCCTGTCCCCATCTACCCAAGGCAACCCTGATGGGACATTTTTAGGCAGGTGAATTTATGAGGAGCACACACTGCATTCATCTTCATTGACCGGCCTCACAGCTCCAGCACTGTTGACCTCTGAGAGCTTCAGCACAAATTAAGGTGTCCAGCCAAGTTTTGAATAATTTGTCTCACATTGTCAAGAGTCCTTGATCACGGTAGGAAAAACCAGTGCTAAGCAAGGCCGAGTCCTCACACAACTCTTACTTAACGTCCTTTATGCCACGGGGCTTCTGATGGGTTGGGAGCCTGTGATGGATGAACCTGCAGTCACTGCTTTATCGATGGCAGAGTTTTCAGCCTTTACTCCAGAGATACTCTGTTAACTCAAAGGTCACCGATGCGCTGGCCCCATGCCCTGCGTTTTACCACGGATGGACCGTAGCCCATTAGTGCTTTGATCATAGCACAAAGCGCTGTGATCAAAAAAAAAAAAAAAAAAGCCTGAGCCTCTGAAGAAAAGCAACAGGGGCAGCCGTCTTGCTGGAAAACATCTCAAGGAGGTGACGCGTGCCAGCAGAGACGTGCTGATGATTTGTTGCAATGACTGGCAGCAAGGCACGGGGAGGACAGCAAAAGCCTGGGCAATTTGGGGGAGAATAAAGCAATGTGTCAGAAGTGGAAAAGACATCCAACACAAGTAAAGGTGTGCTGGGCATCACCCTTCTCCTGCGTGTCTCACTTGAAGCACTGCAAATGCTGCCTTTACGAACTCACTCGTATTAAGTGGCAAGACGAGAGCCTGAGCACCGCAGCCATGGCACGCTGCCCGGCAGCACGGCAGCACGCCCTCTGCCTCAGCGCCCCTGCTTTGGGGTTTTGGCACTTATCTTAGCCAACGGTCTGCCCAAAGCCATTTTCTGTGGCCAGTTAAAACATGGGTGATAGACCTGCATGGCAGTTACAGGCGCACGGTTGAAGTACATCTTCAATCATCACCAGAGGCATGGGTGATCGAAGCAAAAGAGCATTTGCTCTGACACGGGACATGCGATGATGCTGCCAAACCCAGGAGCAACCCCAGCCTGGTATTGCTCCACATAGAGACATCGGAGGGCTCACCAAGAGCCAGGAGCCACATCTCAGATGCCTGCAGCTGCCCAGGTGCTGCAAGCCTGGACTCCTCATGCCACGGAAGCTACAATATCCCTTGTCAAAGCGATGGCACCACCACATCACAAGGACGTTCTTACATTTGCTATCCAAAAAAAGGGGGGCACATCATAGCTGTTCTGAAAGGCTGTGAAGAACCTTGCTGGCGAGCAGAGGACCAACACGCAAGAGCAATTCTGCAGCCACAGCAATACTCCAGGAGATATTGCTCCACTCACAGGAGCGAGAGCAGCCTTGAAAAGCCACGGCTGCAGCCGACGTGCTTCCCTCCCCACTACAGCATGGGGCTCACTCTTGCTACTTTATGGTTTTGCTGTGTATAATTTTCCGTTAGATGGGGTTTGCAAATCTGAGGCAACTATATTTTATAAAATAAATCGAGCTCTCTCCTATCTGCATAATAAATATTAAGACATCGTCACTGCAATTTTAGGCAGGGAATGTTTATGTAAGAACACCGTGCAGATGTGGTGAAAGGCTAATAAAGCGATGCTAATTATCTAATCAATCTTTCTTAACCTTTGTCTTAGACAACACATAGCGCTTATGCTAAGCTTAGATCCATTTTTCAGGGTCTAAATAATGTCGTAATCATAGCTGTAATGTGTGGGTTCATTGGAAACTTCTCTTTAAATGCAACATTGTCAGTTTACACAGAAATCTGTCTATAAGCCATCTGTTGCAGAAACTGGTCATTATCAATTTCATCAATCTGTTCCCAAATATTGCAGATGCCAGCCACTAGGAACCATCTGTTAGTGTCAAAAAAGTAACAATTCAATAACCAGGCTATTTAGGGAGGAGGTGGGGAAATATGCTGCCATATTTGGCACAAAAGGCAAACTTGCTAATTGTTGCAGTTTTACTACTGACCTACAACTTCTTTCGGAGCGATGCCAAGCTCATTGATTAGCCATCAGTGGGAGGGAGATTTCCAGAAGACAGTAATAACCATCAGCAGTAATGAAACTGGAGAACTGACACCTACTCCTGCTGTAACATATTGTCCAACAGAGTCCAGGCTGGTGCCGGCAGTGACTTTCCCAAAGTCACCAGTGTAATTTGAGCAGCTTTGAATGATTACCTCTAGCGGTAGTTTAAATAAAGACAGCACCTATAAATGGGCTGAGATTGCATGTTTTCATGGATTTGTTCAGTCTTGTGAAATAAAACAAATTCCACGTCTGTTTCTCAAATGACCATCCCTCACTGCAACGCTCACGATTGTTGGGACCATCTGGACGCCCAAAAATCGAAACCCCTTGAGCCCTCCGCTGTGGACTGGCAGGGCATGCAGCTCCTGCAGAAGCTGCGTTTCTTTACAACCCCACTAGAAAAAGTTGCCAAAGCCATGCTGGGGGGTGACCTCAGGGCTGTGGGTGTCAGGGCCCGTGGTGGGGCCAGGACCTGGGCTTTGTCTTCTCAGAAGTGATAGAAGTAGAAGAGATAAATGGCATGTTTTGGTCAAAAACCTTTTTGTCTCTCATTTTATCATTTATATATCTGTAAGCTCACATATTAACCATCCAACTCAGAAACTTAGATATGAACCAGCCTGAAAATAAAAAAAATTTAAAAATGGGACTATCACTAAATTATTTATGCCTTATATACCCATTACCCCCATGGGGTTTAGTGGTTCCTAAGATGCCTCTGCTGAAGCCACTGCCGTTGCCTGCGTGCCATACCACCTGTGGATGCAGAATCATGAGAAATAAAATGTTTTGTCTAAAGCAAATCACAGGCTGAAAAGTCAGAAGATCAAAGATACGGTGGACACGGTGATACTTAACTGCTGGCCAGAACTCATGACCCTTGCTAACAATTACATTTTCCCTTTGCTTTCCTTGTCCACAGAGAAGCCTGCTTTGACAAATACCTGGCAGATAAACATGTAGCGTTGGAACAATAACGCACAGAAGCTCAGCGTTAACGAACTACCCTTGCAGCAAGAGAAAAAAAAACATTTGTTTTCAGACACAGCTTTCTTAAGAAACAAAATTCCCAATTCAGGCTCAGTTTGTAGGAGGGTATGCATTCAGAAAGTGCTTCCATTTGCAGTTTCTAATGGACATTTTTATTTGGGTCAGCTGCACAATTGTATAAGCAGTCATTCTCTGGGAAAGCTGCTTTGTCCATACAGTCAGCCCTGGGATGCTTTCACCTCAGCAATTTGGGTTAAATCTGTGTCTGTCTTGATCTCATTTAAAAATGCAATAAAAAAGACCAAGCCATTTTCTTCAACCAGAATAGAAAGACAGTATCTGCAAAACTATTGTACCATCTAATCACCAGACTTTGCAATTCCTTAAATATATTCTGGTAAAGAAACTGTATCACGAGAACACACACAACTCCCCTCGCAACAGCTCCAGTTCAGGCAAGCACCCGTGCATTTTACACATAGAATCATAGAATCACAGAATGCTTTGGGTTGGAAGGGACCTTTAGAGGCCATCCAGCCCAACCCCCTGCAGGGAGCAGGGACATCTTTAACCAGATCAGGTTGCTCACAGCCCCGTCCAACCTGACCTGGAATGTTTCCAGGGATGGGGCCTCCACCACCTCCCTGGGCAACCCCTTCCAGGGCTTCACCACCCTCAGTGTAAAACATTTCTTCCTTCTATCCAGCCTAAATCTCCCCTCCTTTAGTTTAAAACCATTGCTCCTTGTCCTGTCACCACAGGCCTTGCTAAAAAGCCTGTCCCCATCTTTCCTCTAGGCCCCCTTGAAGCACTGCAAGGCCGCACTAAGGTCTCCCCGGGGCCTTCTCTTCTCCAGGCTGAACAGCCCCAACTCTCTCAGCCTGGCCTCGTAGCAGAGGGGCTCCAGCCCTCGGAGCATTTTTGTGGCCTCCTGTGGACCTGCTCCAACAGCTCCATGTCCTTCTTGTGCTGAGGGCTCCAGAGCTGGACGCAGGGCTCCAGGTGGGGTCTCACCAGAGCGGAGCAGAGGGGCAGAATCCCCTCCCTCGACCTGCTGGCCACGCTGCTGGGGATGCAGCCCAGGATGGGGTTGGCCTTCTGGGCTGCAAGCGCACACTGCTGGCTCATGTCCAGCTTTTCTTCCACCAGTACCCCCAAGTCCTTCTCCGCAGGGCTGCTCTCAATCCCCTCATCCCCCAGCCTGTATTGATAGCGGGGATTGCCCCGACCCAGGTGCAGGACCAACATCTTGTTGGACTAACGCTTGTTCTCATGCCTACATATTCATAGGCATGGGAGGGAGGGGGGGAGAGAGAGATGAACACACAAGAAAGCATGTGAAAGTACTGCGTTAACTATTGCTTATCGTGACAAGCTGCAACGGCTCTTCCCATCTGACCTTCAAAGACATTTCCTTTGGGTACGTGTTCCCCATAAATCACAGCTGGAAGGAGCCAAGCCGGGGCTGATAAATGGGCAGGGCAGGAGCAAGTGCTCTTCATCAAGAAAGGAGCGTGGAGGTAGGCCAAGATGAACAAAGGAGCAGATTCATACGTTAGGGCTCTTAAAAGCCCTTATTAAATGTTCATCGATGCTGTTGGGGGACAAAGAAATGCAAATATTACACTGAGGAGGTGAGTGCTGGGGTAGGCAGGCAGGAGGCAGCAGGAGAAGCTGATATTTGTAAACATTTTACAGGAATTGGAATAGCCGAGCAGTTTGCTGGTAGAAGAAATGGAAAAAAAATTAAAAGCTCAATATTCATACGCTGTGCGGCGAAAGCCATACCTGTGTGGGATTATGACAAATGGATTTGGCTGTGCTTAGGGTTTTCAATGCGGTGTTTATAAAAAAGGGTAGCTCAACCCTCGTACTCACAGCTGAACATCAGCATGCAGACCTGCAAGGAAAACTGACCTTTTTGAATGTTAATTATCTTTAAAAGGCCTGTTTGCCCAGAATTGTCTGAACCAGCTGTAACCAGCCACCAGTGTCACCGAGGAGAAATGATGGACGTCACGAGGAGTCATTTGATATCCATTAAAGGGGAGGAAAGTCATTAAAGTATATTGGGCCCAGGGACCTTATGAAACAGGGAGAAGGTAATTACTTTAGGCTCAGATTTACCTGCTTGGACTAATCAATAAAAAGACACCCTGAAAAGGAGAGAGGGAGTAGGAAGAATGCATTTTGACATGTCTGCGAGGAACGTCTGTCACCAGGGCAGAAGAAAACCTCAGTCTGCCCGCCTGAGCGCTGCTCACCCAGCTGGACCCCTGCGAGGGGAGAGGGGTCTCACCAGGGGAGCATGAGCCAAGATACGCGTTTTTAGAGGAGTCACGGGTCAGAAAGACTGCGTCAGCACACCCTCAGCCAGCCCTGGCTTTGCCTGGTTGTGTGACCTTGGGAATATCACTAAGGACATGGTCAGGTTGCATTAACTAAGCAGACGGAGGTACCTAATTAGGTGCCTTCGTTTTGCTGTCGCTGTGTATGGATATTAGCTGTCCTCACAGGGGCTGAGCTGTGAGTAGTAAAGCATTTCTGAAGCTTAAAGCAGTGGCTCAGCGGATATGTGGAAGCAACCAAGCTGCTTTTTCAGCATGGCAGTAAAGATTAGCTTTGCAAAATTTCCCTGGATTATGCAGCATCTTGTGGGGCCAGATGCTCAGAGGCAGCAGGATTCAAGCCCTCACAAAAGTTTGCTGGCTTTTTAACACCCTGGCAGGCACCAAGCTCTTTGAAAAACCTGATCCCACCTAATCTCCTTTAAAATGTAACGCCAGTTTACTTCTTCACCAGGATATGTGGAAATTAGCTCAGCTATAGAAGATGAGCAGGGAAGGCTCAGGCACAGAATTGCCATGGGCACCTCGTGCCACAGAAGTGATGCTGTCCTACCTCCGCTGAAATCAATGGGCATTTTGGCACTTTTTGCTCCAAAAGCAAAGTTGCTGATTTTATGCACTGTGCAAATCATTTGGGTTTTTTTTTTTTCAAACAAAGTATCCTCGGAGCCATTTAACAGAACTCCATGTATCTTCCAAAACGAGACATGCAAAAAACCCACTAGTTAGTTTTGTATCGTTAGTCATTCTAATTAAAATCTTTGTCAAGGGAATCTATTGCCTTTTTTCTATTTTCTGCTTAGATGTTGCAGTCCTTGACATTACGCCATGCTCTATGAAGACACAGAATATTAATGCCTCCCATTCTAGAAAAATATATTGAGTCTGCTCTACTATTTTGACCTTTTCAGTACATTGTATTTTGATTAACTGGCCACCTTGCTTCTGCCCCACGGGTCTGCAAGGCTATAGAGGGACGAAGAGGTGGAAAAGCTACCAAATCACATTTCTAATCACTGGTAGGGTTAAAGGAGCGCAATAAAACACGGTATCTCACAGACCGGCTGAGGCACAACCGCGCCTGGAGAGAACGGTGGGAACCCGAACCAAAAGACCCCACCATCATCACCAGCGTCTTTTTCGTCTTGCTGTTCTGTATTACTTTCTCTCAATAGCCTCTGCAAGTGCTGTCTTTCCCAAGCGCCAATTAATTCAAGTCACAAATATCTGCCCTGAATTCTTGCAGGTAATTAGCACCACAGGTTATCAACAGGAAGCTGGTACCCACAGGCACTTCAGATAATTGTGTTTCAATATTGGCACATTCCTGCTTGCCACAAAAGGTCACTTCAGTTTCTCTCCTCCATTTTCTCCCTCTCTTTTACTAAATGAATGAAAAATCGTTATCGTTATTTTGAACCCTCTAAACAGTTGGCAAAGGCTTTGGGCATTACAGGACAGGTTGCAGAATTATTATTTTCTAATTCTTGGTTTCAGATACAACTCTCCTCAGCACACCAGTTAATGAAAAAAAGCCCAAAGTCTGGTTGAATACTCACGCACCTGCATTAATTTCAAAGAAAAACAATGGAAAGAATACATAATTATAATGTAGCAAAACTGCTGGCCGCTTTAACCAGCATCTGCAGTTTGGGTAAAGCTGTCTTTAGTAGTGAACAAATTTGGAGGACTCTTTACCTGCTATAAGAAGTTGTAAAGGGTAGCCATTCATTTAATTGTATGATGAATAGCTTCCACAAACAGACTAGGTACTATACATGAAGGACCACGTAATTACTTTGTAAATATAGGATTATATCTGTCTTTGAAACAAGGAAACAAGTTAAATCAGCCTTGCAAAATTGTACTCCCCACTCACAGTATGCGAGTAATTCTGCGGCAAAAATAAATTACAAATCATCATCTTCTTTACAGAATGGTGACAGTAAAAGGACAGTTGCGATGGTTTTGTGACAGGGACAGACAATTTCAAGGCAAGGCTGTATTAAGTGTTAAATTTCAGTAATGACAAAACCTTATCTGCAAGAAGTATTTGAGAGCGTGCAATAACTTCGTGGTCGCCTTGGACCGCTGAATAAAGCGTGTATTGAAAAAGAAGTCGTCAGCATTTGCGCCCTGCTGAGTTGAAGTTATGAATCAGAAGCATCACCGCTGATTAAAAGTTTGGGGGTGGAGGGGGTAAGCCGTGGCTCTACAGCTCTTAATTTATACCGTCATGTACTCTTCTGGTGCCTCTCCTGATTTTTCCAGGACATACAGCCTTGCTATTTACCCTAGCATTTTCTGCAAGAGCTCAGTCACAGCCATTTGATCTTCTCAGCCAGGTATCTGCTTATTGACATATCTGTTATGTCACTGTACACAAGTGTAGCAAGGGAAAGCCAAAATTATCCTCATACAGAGAGGTTTGCACACACAGTCCTGTAGCACTGGTCTTTGAGGTACCAAAATGAATCAAATGAGTCTTGCAACTTTGCTTTCTGAATTACTTAAAGACGAGATCTCATGGAGTGCATTAACAACAGGAGTGCTCCGAGTTGCTTTGAGTTACTCCCTTTCTATCATCACTGCATTATTACACTTAGGGGGTTTTTATTGTATCATTACAGTTAATGAAATCTTATAGACACAGAACTGGTGGGTGGTGCAACAGGGAACATTAAAATCATACTCTCGTTTCAATCATGCACAAAACCGGGAAGCTAACCACTTAACCACTAAAGACTGCAGGGAGCTTGCTTAAAGAAACATTAAGGCTCTTTTAAAAAAAAAAAAAAAAAAAAAAGTGACATTATCTCAGTAAAAGAAAGTCTAGCCATAGCTCAATTCCCAGTTGCCTTCCGGAGATCAATACTTGCTTCATATGGTACAAAACTTTGCCCTTAACCTTTGTTCAAGGTACAACAGTACAATCAGTCCAGGGTTTCAGCCCCGGTGACCTTCCCCAGCGGCGCGCACAGCCCAGCGTGCAGCGAGCTCGACCAGCCCTCTGCAGATCCAACCCCTAATTGAAGCTGACCCTGCGAGCATCACCGGTTGCTCCCTCCAGACGAGCGGTCTGTCACACACTCGCCCCTTGCCCTTATGCTCCACGGGAGCTGCCCAGTGACTTTGGGAGACGGCTGTCCTGGTTTCAGCCTGTACAGAGTTAATTTTCTTCCCAGTAGCTGGCATAGTGCTGTGTTTTGGATGTAGTATGAGCACAGTGTTGATAACACACTGATGTTTTAGTTGTTGCTAAGTAGTGTTTATACTAAGTCAAGGACTTTTCAGCTTCCCATGCTCTGCCAGGCGCACAAGAAGCTGGGAGGGGGCACAGCCAGGACAGCTGACCCAAACTGCCCAAAGGGCTATTCCATACCATGTGGCATCATGCTCAGTATAGAAACTGGGGGGAGTCGGCCAGGGGGCAGCGATTGCTGCTCGGGGACTGGCTGGGCATCGGTCAGCGGGTGGTGAGCGGTTGATATTGTGCATCACTTGTTTTGTATATTCTTTTATCATCATCATTATTATTATTACTTTTTCTTCCTCTGCTGTCCTATTAAACTGCCTTTATCTCAACCCACAGGTTTTACTTTTTTTTCCGACTCTCTCCCCCATCCCACTGGGGGCAGTGAGCGAGCGGCTGGGTGGTGCTTGGCTGCTGGCTGGGGCTAAACCACGGCAAAGGCCATGTGTGAGCAGCCAGGCTCCTGCAGCTCTCTGCTTGTCGTCGGGGCACAATGCACCAAACAACAGCGTGACCGCGAAAAAGAATAAAAGGTCATCGTGTACAGCCACCCAAGAAACTCACTGCTTGCCTAAGAAAACAACAGACCACTCACAATCCAAAAGGTTTTTTTCTTTCCTTTCTTTTTCCCCCAAAACTTGCTGTTCTAAAAGAGTGGTCGGAAAGTTTTATGCATTGTCACCTCCCGCTGTAGAAAGCAGTCAAGTCCTTCCTTCCTAAAGGAATGGAGCAAAACAACAGGACAGAAGGTCGCCTTAGCTCACTTATTTTGAATAGAGATTGTTTTGTTAAACCAAATTCTTTTTCTTTTCTTTTAATAGGGTCATTGAGTCACTTAAGCTTTTACGTACAAAACCTAAAGGCTTCTTACTGCAGTCAACTGCCAAAACCGAGTGAACATCATTCCCAGCCTGACTCACATCCACAATCTCCAGCAGAAATCCTGCAAAGCAATGCCATCTGCACCTCTGTGGTTGGTGCCTCTGCTGCGTCTCTGGATAAGAGCACATGTGCCGAGAAATTATTCACTCCTTTAACACCAGGTTTCAAGTTTCTGATCTAGGAAACACGTCTCCTTGGCCTAAATTCAGCCAAAAATGACTCCTGTCCAAGCGTGACAGCCGTTGCTCTTTAAGCATTCTTCTTAAAAGTTTCAACCTAGTAATCTCAAAGTTCATAATCTCACAAAACTCATAATCTCATACGACCCTTGACAGTGTAACTCAGACACGACATGCACACCCCACGCAGGCTGTGTGCAAGCGCACATCTCCAAACACAGGCTGAGCCCATGCAAGGTATTAGCACCCGGATTTGCAGTTTCCTGTAAAAAGCAGAATCGAACAACAAAATTCAGCTCTGGACCTCCGCGCCCATCATGGATTTTTCCTAGTGACAGAGTGGGTGATGCTTTCCATTCGTACTGATACACCACAAGCAACACCACGAGATGGTGACAACCTGGCTGTCCACGTGCCCAAGAACTTCATTTTGGTTTGTTTTTTAACTGGTAATGCCTATTTTCAGTGTACTTACTTTCACCTCTATCCCTGAGCATCTTCAGGAGATGGTTGCACACACCCATGCATGGATGCATGCAGCGGTCTCCTGAAGACGCTCAGGCGACAGAGATATGTGTGCACACACGCTGTTGCGTGATTTTCCACTAGCCAGATCTGGAAAGGAAGAGGAGTTGGGGTGTGGGTTTGATTTCTTTCTGCCTCCTAAAATGTGTCCGAATGGATGTGCCGGTGATGGTTGCCTTAGAAACCAGCAGAAGTTATCTTGCCTGGCCAGGGCAGAGTCTCTTGTGCTGCCAAGAGCAGGGAGGCAGCAAGGCAGCTACAAATGTTCACGCTGGAAATGTAAAATGTTTTTCTGCTCTGCACGAAGCAGGAACGCCATGAAGTGACAGCACCAGCAGAGCCCCGCGTCCACCAGCCCCTCTCCAGGGCCAGGAGACGCAGCACCAAACTGCTGCCAAGCAGGGTCCGACCATCCCAGGAGGAACTTTGTCTCTCTCCAGGCAGAGGGGAGGTGGGTTTTCGCAAAGCGAACCCCCAGATCTGGTCACAGCTCCCATGCCTCATCTGCTTCACAGATGGAATCAATAGGACAAATTCTGCCCTGCCCCGCACTGCTACCGTCCTGCCGGCTCCTCCATCCCTCGTTTGCTCAGCCTGCCAGCATCACTTCTCACCAGTATATTAGCACAGCATCTCCGCACTTATAGTGTCAGTGCAGCTGCTTGCAGGAGGAAAGGGTGCACTTCATCCCTCCATTTCTAACAGTGGATCTGCTCTCACTGAGTGTAGGGTTCCTTCGGTTTCCTGCATCACTTGGCAGGAGAGGTTTCTTGGGTCCTGGTCTCCATCATCCCAACACTGCTGCGGCGAAGCCGTTCCATGGGGTGCCAGAGCTGACGGCAGCCGGCGCCTTCGGAAGCAGCCAGCTCCCCGTATTTCTGCTTTGCCATCCCAACCCTAATACCGGCAGTGGGAGAGAGGTGCTGCCTACCCTCACCTTGCCGAAAAGGCCAAACCCCCTGCCAAGAGGGTCACCAGCAGCAGGGCAACAACTCCAATGGGAAAAAGGACCCAAGTATTTCATCCCAGTGATTAATACATTTTTTATAGTTGTTTTTTTTTCCTTGCCCAATAAAGAAACATTCAATTGAATTAAGCGAGTTTCCTTCCATTTTTATGTGTAAATACAAATGCTACGTAACGGCTGCGGATAGCTATCTAGATGTTTAGATGAAGTGATCTACATATGAAAAGACTACTGCTATGATAATTTCTATTTTAATTATCAGCACAGTTCTGTTAATTTCAAGCACAGTTCTGTTAATTTCAAGCACAGTTCTGTTAATTTCAAGCTCTACTAGAAACGCACAAAATCAATTTTTGATAAATGGAAAAAGGCTTTAATGGGTCAAGGAAGATTATATTTTTGCACTTCTGAAAACTGTGCAAGCAAGAGAAGTAAACAAAGATGTTGGAAGCTATTTAAAGAAAAATATTTGACATTATCCCTTTAAACAGGTTTAAAATTTGCATATATTTATGTCAAGACTTTCCCAAGATATTTGATATTATATTCATGATTTTTGGGGGGAGAGGGAGAGTGGGGCAGGTAAGGGGTAAGAAAATATACAAATATTTGAAAGCCAACTTTAGAATGTATTTAAATCCTTTTCAAATACAGTCTAAAGGTCTGCAGTCCGTGCAATCATTGCCTTCAGTGCCATTTTTGTCAGTTCAGCGCAGTATTCAAAATCCATTTAATGCCATAAAAAGGAGCAGCCTTTTTCATGAATTCTGATTTATTTAATATTAAATCTGAATCTAATACGGCACAGAAGCAGCAAAAATTGTGCTGGAAGCAACAACCAAACTTACTTTCCACTTTGACAGGTGAACAAGCAGTTATTACATTTCTGTAGAGCACCTTCCAAACTCCGTGTAGCCAAGTTTCCTTACTAAGAAATGCAATTTCACTTGGGTGCTGCAACAGCAAAATATGGCATGTTAGGTCATGGCTAACAACGGAGACACAAATGTGAACACAGATATAACTACCTTTTCATTTTTTTTAAGTGCAGCAGTAATAAAAATGGAAATCAAGTCCAAAACTAGAGTTGCTGCCAAGCCTTAACCAGTGCTGAGCGATGCCAGCGGCCACAGCCTGTGTGGGCAGCGTGCCTGCTGCTGCCTGACCCCATCGGGTATGGGCAATGGCAGTAACTGAGCATCCTCCCCTCCAGCACCAGTAAGAGCAGGGCACGCGGGGCTCTGCCTGTCCCCTTTGGTTCATGAAGGATCAGGGGAACGACCGGTGCACACTATTATTATTTTTAGGGGAGGCAGCAGCTACAACTTCTTCTGACAACATGTGCAGCAGCTTCTTAGAATCATAGAATCATTCAGGTTGGAAAAGACCTTTAAGATCATTGAGTCCAAACCTAATATTGCCTAGTCCACCAACTTCTGCACCCAAGACAAGAGAGTTCCTGGGTTGACAGTTCAGCGGCAACCCAAGATGCAATGAAACCAGCAGTTAAGGGATGCCAAAGTGCAGCAAGTGACAAAGAGCTTCTTCCTCTGCAGGAGAAAGAGCTTGCCCCATGATGAAGAGAAAAGGCTGATTGATTTATCTTGATATCCCATTCTCTTTAATGAAACCACAGAACAATTACAGACTAGGGTAGTGATATCAAATAAAGTAATCATTAGATCCATGAGACAAGCAACCAAATAGAACTGAGCTGAGCTCCAAAATTAAGATGCCAAAAAGAAACAATTACTTATCCTGGCTTTTCTCTGGGTTTGAATTAAGGAGAGTTAACTTCACCAATGACATTATTTACTAGAAACGGTGAGAATGACTAATGCCCTGTAAGTAAATTCATTTTACACCTAATCTATGAAAGTGTTTTGCTGAATTTTGACCAGGAACAACTCCTCTCTGCCTTAGTACAGAAGGACAAATTCCCAGATGAAGCAAGGCACCCAAGTCAGCTGTAAATCTGACCCAGAGTATTTGTACTGCATTTTTCATGTATGGATATTTTCACAAATAAGGCTGTCTCAGGAAAGGGTTTCCAACACAAAAGCAATAAAAAAGGTCCCTGTAGTGGCTTGGCAAATGTTTGTTTGAATGAGTTCACATCAGCGGCATTTGTGCCAGTTCTGTACTTTCTCTCCTCAGGTGCTCATGTAACTGAGATTTAATCAAATATTCCTGAAAACGCACTCACCCAGCTCCTAAAGCAAGCTCTAAATCAGCCGCCCCATGGTAGGAGCTGAACTGGTGCAGCTGAGCAGCAGAGGCTGTGCTTCTGCCAGCAATCACCAAACCACAGCTCCAATTTCAAATTTTACCCATCAAACGGCCAACCACAGCGTAAACTCAAATTGCAGCTGACTTAGGGACACTCATACGGAGAAAAAGGCTGCATTTGTCAAATAAATGAGCTATTAGAAAGTATTTGCTCAGCTCGGCTCCATAATTTGCAGGTGAGAGAGAACAGGGTTATATCTGAAGAAGCAGTCGCACCTATGAAGCGTAGATGTTGGTGAGCACTGCCTGGGGCCAGCCCTGCACGTCCCACGGGTGCAGAGAGGTGCCTCCATCCACGTCTCTTGCAGGACATCCCACCGTCGTGCTCAGCCACGTGGCTTGAGCGTAACCCCCAGCAAAGCAGCGCTGACCTACTCAGGACTGAGCCTGGTGTTTAAAATAAGAATAAGAGGAGCTGTGCAAGGAAAGTACAAATCAAGTCACACTTACCGGACAAATTCAGGCCCTGAGGCTACAGCCTACTTAATGTTATAGGGGTGTGATTTGTGAAGCCTTTTCCCAAAAGACATTTTTCCTGCTCAGATCAAAGCATCATCTAGTCCTGTGCTAGCCAGGGAAGGGAAACGATATGGCAGTTGCTGACTGTCCAGCTGCCCTGGATCCCCTCCCCTCCACTCCTCCTGCAAAGGACACCAAGTTACAAATCTCAGTGAAAAATGCTCATCTCTCACTCTTTTCTACCACTAAAGACAGCTACGGACGTTATTCCTGCAACATTGCCACAAGCACACCCAGTCGCTGAGGACATGCGAGAGGCAGGGGCGGAGCAAAATGGAGAAAGGTCTTAAATAAGAGTAATCATAATTAAAAGGCTGGCTGGGAAAGAGTTGTTTGAGATTGTATGGAGTCAACTTTAAAAAGTAAGTGGAGGACTGGGAAGAAGACTGCTTCGTTTTCTCTGCTCAAGGTTATGCTCCTCTATATTTTATCCACCAGCATTGTAATTCTATTTCCAAGCCTAATAAATTTCCCACCGAAGCCCTATTCATTCTTAAACTTATGACTGCTGATTCAGGGAACTGTCATGTTTTTCCATGCCAGCATTGGTTCACACTGTACTAAAAAAGGAAGATAAGGACTAGAAAATAAAAGGCAACACCGTGCTTTTACCCGAAAGAAAGAGACCGCTTGGGGGGCCTTGACAGTCTTATTTTGGTGATCATCAGTCTCTGCAATAGGCTCTGCCACCAATTAATGAAATGCAGGCTGTGTGAACCACGATTTCACAAGAAATCTGACCTCTCTCACGCTGAAATTTAGAGATAAACATGGGGCCTAGTTCCCCCATCACCATTCCAGCTCATCGTAGTGAATTGCTGAATATCTGTGCTGTACTGCTCAGGCTGAGAAAACCACCCAAATGCGGATAACGGGTGGTAAGAACATGACAGGCACCTCTACACTATCCCAAGGACCATGGTACAGATTCCCATGAGCAATGTGACACCTCCAGACCAGAAAAAGGGGATTTTTTTTTTCTTCTAGCTTTGAAACAGATGCCATCTTTATCTCAGAACGACTTTTAGTTTCCCTTTGCGAATAGAGAACAAGATCCTCTCTTCCATTGCACAACACATGTGGTACCACCAAAGAGAAACTGCAGCCCCGCAACACCCCCAGCTCCTGACATCAAAGGACCATTTTGAAGCACACAGCGCTCCAGGCTACCCCGCCTCTGGGCTTCCTTCAAAGACTACCAAGAGGATTTTAACGAAAATACTGCAAATTTTTTGATCCTGACATCTGTTCAGGAGTAAGTCGTCTGACACCACCAAACTCTGCGGTTTTGCCATCCAGAATCAGCCAGCCACACACCGTTGTCCCACGAGACCGCGTTTCCACGGGCAGCCTCACCTGCCTCCTGACACTCCTGCCATTTCCTCCGTTCACATTTTCCTTTTAAAAAAACCATTGATATAGTCAAACTTCCAACATTTGATTTCACTGGCCCCTTTTCCCTTGGGTCTGCTCTTTACGTGCTTCTCTCCCCCAAACCTACCGTGTGCCACTGCGCTAAGAGAAATAATAATTAAGGCACAAATACTCAAAAGGCAATAGGCTGAACAACAAGAATTGCTGTATTTGTACACATTCCCTTTTTCTAAGGTTATTTCTCTCATAATAGAAGTCTTGGAGTTTTCTTTGAAGCTGTTTTAATCGGGGAAGAGCTGGCTCTTGCCAGCTGTAACAACACTGATGTTTGTCATCGAAGAGGTGTCTTCTGATTTCGTTTGTCTTTCTGCTGATACAATTTGCTAAGCGGCCAACCTCATCTTAATTTATTTATTGGCTCTACTCAAGCAATGGCTACAAGTTAATTACAGTTTGGTTTTTGTAACACAAAAACATGCCGTAAAATGTTTTTATCAGTGATCAAATCCTTGGATTACTCTGTTAATTGTGACCTGGCTTAATCATGAAGAGTATTCCAATTTAGTAGACAATTTCTCCAGCTTATCTTTGCGGTCACAAGCCATGTTTCCCTGGCAGTAAGTAAAGTAAAACCATTAAGTGTGGTTTGGGAATGACATCTAATTTCTGTATCAAGTGTTCTCCATTTAAATCTACCACCATTTCTACTATTAAAAGAGCCAGAGCAGCAAGCCAGCCTTTTTGTAATAATTTATAACCTCTCAGCAACTAAAAGCATGTTATACAGAAACCGCTGCGCGATCCATCTCCACCCTGCACAGACTCAACTTTTGTTGGCAGATTTGTCAATCATGTTTATAGGCTCCTTTCTGCCATACAGTCAGGAATTCTCATCCTATTTTGATCTGCGTCATAAAAATGTACTGGGACTGATATACACCCAAGGACTTTCTGTTGATTTGTTCCTGTCGCGCAAGCTATGTCTAATTTATGTATAACTTATCTCATTCTATTAGATCACTTTGTAATCATATTTAATTTAGATTTATTCCCGACAGTTCAGGCTGGCTCCAGGCATTTAATTAAATTTTGCCCTCTTAAGCCACTTAGTCAGTCTAGATTTCAAACATGATGTAGCTTTTAGTTGGACAGCTCTTTTCTATCCATAACCTTTGAATTGGTAATTTGTGCGGTCGCATCTTACATGACATTTTCAAGAAGTCCTTTAAAACCTGGCCTTGATGCTGCGCAGCGCAAGCGTGCAGCGAGCCCCAGGTGAAAAGCCCGGGGAGAGGAAGCTCAGCACCCTCCAGCCATGCTTTGACGGGAACTATGCCATTTGGACACCATTTTACCATGCACAGAAACCTGAAATTGCAACCACAGAGTCCACCATGGCACAGGGGGCGAGGTCAAAAGTAGAGATCGTAAAGCTAATAAACTGTGCTATTAAATCACAAATTTGGTTTGGTTTTGAAGACTTGAACTGAGAATTAAAATACGTGTTTCATGAAAATTTGAGTAGAAAATTATTAGTAAAAAAATCCTAGAATGCACTTACTATCAATTCAAATTATTTTTATTCAAGACTATTGCCCTTTAGGAGATGGACACGAAAGTATTTAGAAAAAAAATAAAAACATATAACTGAAAATTAGGATTAGAAAATAACTGTAAATACTATGTTTATTAACTACTTTGGTTTTCTTCCCTGATTTTTATTAATAAGCAAAAAAACTTTGCATGAACACGACTCTTGATGGTTTCTTAAGAATTCTTCCTCTCTTGCTGATTACTGGAATTGTCTCTCCCCTTCTGCCATTACTGACAAATGACAGTATTTCAGAGAACACACTTTAAATTTCCTTTTGTCCTGCAATTTGTCCTCACCTTTGTTCCTCAGACTTGAACAAAACCCTTCAAGTTTCACGTATGCTCTCCTCCCTACTGCAAATCCGCCCTCTTAATTTTTTCCTGCTACTCTATCAAGCTTGATATCATCAAAATGCAGACAAGACGTGACTCCATAATAGCCACACACCTCTGCACGTTTTGTGGTGGTTTGGAGTTCCTAAAGCACTTAGACGACGTGTCTGCTGCTTTCTCGTTCGTGCTCATGGCAGAGCGCACTGCAGAGACAGCTGGGCTAATCGTAATGCAAATTCAGTGAGAAACTAGTCACTTAAATTCCACTAATATATCTTAATTTTTCACCCAGCAATATGATATAAGGTTCAAATAGAATTCAATCTTCTTACATTTTTCATGAGTTAAATAAATCATATCAAGATAGAGTCCTTCAAAAGTGGTATCTTACTGCGCATGCAGATGTCCTTCGAACGGAGGCAGAGCAAGCCCCACGTCTCGCTTTATCAGCTTCAAGGAATTTGAACCCAAGTAAACGTGGATCCCCGGAATCAGGATGTTGATGGACACAGACAGTCCACTCGGGTTAGCATCCCGTCTCTGTGAGTATTACTATTTCAGTGGAAGGCATAAGAAGAACCTGTCTGAGGAGCTTTCCTGTTGCTGTCGAAGCTCAGGCACTGGGATAAGGGTGCTTACACCCCTTCCATAATTCTTGACTTTCCTTTCAAGGCAGACCAGTTGTTTCAACCCTTCCTCCCCCAGCCCAACGTATTCACAGCACCCACAGAAATGTCCGGACCAGTTTAACAACATCAACCTCTTGCTTTCAGCACTGCTTGGCAGGAGCAGTGAATGCCATGAAGGGCTTTTTCCCAAAACTGATTTCTGAAGCATTAAAGAGGGCTCTGATTTGCTGCGTATCCCCACTCACAACCTCACAAATGTGGGCCACCCAGGATTTCTGCATGCTGCTGCTGGGCTTCAGTAGTGTATCGCGGCACCCCAGGCTGACTGAATGAAAATATTGTGAAACTCTGTTTTCTTCTCACTCTTTTCATAGCACATAGAAGAGACCAAATGAACAATTCACATGAATAAACAGCCACCGTTATAAGCCAAGACTGCAAAATGAGTCTTTGGAGGTACGAGCACTATTGTTACCAGAGTAGTCCCTTGTATACCTCAGCTTTCATAGTGGTTACTCTCTTTTAGGAATTATGTATTTATATGAAACTTCTTTTGCGTTCCATATCACAGAATTTTGTGATCATAAAAAAATAGACATCAAGAAAAATGTATTTCATCTACTTGCTTTCCCTTTTTCCCTCCCTGTCAGAGGTCATTTTGCTACAGAACAGCAGCTCTCCTACCTCTGGCAGAGCTGCTCTTTGTCATTTTCCTTTCATCATTTATTTTCAAAGCTGCTCTATAAACTTCCTAACAATGCATTACTAATAATCTTAACAGACTTTTATCAAGGAAAACCATAGGTTTCCATTGTCAAGAGGCCTGCCTCTGAACCTCAAGTGCTGACATCTTTTTGACAATTTATCTAAAGTCAATTGTCTTCTATTTGCTTTTTTCAGCTGCTTCCAGAAGGACGACACTTTTTAGGTCTGACAGTTCATCTGGCTCGCTATACTCTCTCTTTTGGTTTTTCCCTACCATACATAAATCTTGACAAAACCCACTGTACTTGCTAACGATATCTCACTTCAAATGCCGGTCTTTGTGTTTCATTAATTTCTGGGATTCTGTTGCTTACGTTACCATCAAAAACGAGAATCAACAAAACATTTTTAAATGCTTTTGAGGTTCTAAATTGATGGCCAATGTAGGTTTGTTTTCAATGTTTTAACTTTCAGGACAGTGGTGTGCTACTTGCTCTCATCTCCCCTTGGGAATCATTAAGTGTTCACCCAGGAGCAAACGCGAGAAGACGCTGGAGCTGGCACATGAGCCACAGCTGCTTTTGTCCCCAGTGAAGCCAGTGAGCGGTGACCATGTCCCTTGGGCATCCCCAGTCCCTTTGATCCATCCAATTCCTCAGTTTCCAGCTGGCCTGAGGTCTGACTCTGCACCTTCTCTCCTGCTAGCTCATTATAAAGTCCCGTCGTGTTCAGCAGTGAGAGAGATGAAAGCATCATTTACAGGCTTTGCTGAACTGGAACCACATGTCTGTTTTCCTTCTGTAACACACTTTTTCTTCAGTACAACTCCATTTTCCTTCATGTTCTTTCATTCTTTATACACAAACAATTTGATCAAGCTTTACTCTATATTCTCTCCAATAAGCCATTTCAAGATTTATTCCAACCTTATGTTGCTGCAATGTCATGTTAGGAAGCAAATTAAGTATATTTTTATATCACTTTCTTACAAGACTATCTGTTCAACCAGGGTTCCCTTCTTTTTCTAAATATCCAGGTTTCTTATTCTCTTTCCAATTCCCATCACCCTTGACTTCCCTCCTTTCTTCTGTGCCTTTGCATTTGATTCATCATGGACTAATGAGGTCTTTCCTTCACAACACACTAATAACGCCCACACTCCGCAGTTTGGACATCAAAGCAGCTCAGCTTTTCCGGCCTCCCTATCTCTCTCACACACACGAATCCAGAAGATGCTTCAGAGATCATTGGCCCAAGCCAGAACTCACCTTTGGGGGGCTGTAGCCACTCACTGCTCCCCAGCCCAAGCAGAATGGGGCTTGAATGAGGGCTTGATGCCAAACAAGACAAGAGAGAAACTTTTTAAATTCCTGGATAATCTCTTCTTCTTTTCCCAAACACTTGTCCCCGTTGCATTTCTTGGGATGTTTCTGGCACACCTCAAATTCCTTGCAACCGCATGCCATGGATTTGTGCCTATTGACTGCAGCCATAGCTACACTGGTAAGAAATCCTTCTCCGCCCCATAAAAGGTTCTTTAACTATGACTTGCAGTTGCTAATTTTAAATTCATAGTCTGTCAACATTGAAAAGCCTTCTTCAGCAACTTCTGCCACGTATGTTCTTAGCTATTACATCAAACCCTCCTCTGCTACATAAGAAGAGAACAAATAAATTCTAATCACATGCACAAATCTCCTTCCAATATTTGCTAAGCACTAAATCAACTCTTTATCTTTTCTCTTATTATTTCCCAGAATACTCTTAAAGCTCAAGAGAGCCAGAAAATGAGAGGAAAAGTGCAGAGCATGCTAAAAGAAATGGGGAGGGGGGGGACTTTTTTGAGTCAAGGGAGAAATCAGAGGTTTGAGTGATGGCTGACAACAGACTGGTTGTTTAGGATGAGAAGCCCAGCACCAGATCTGAACCTCACTAAAGTCTGAAGCTGATAACTAGACCAGAGCCTTGAGAAATCTCTTGGGTAAAAAGGTTTATTATTATTAAAGCAGAAGTTGTGTAGGAATTTTATGTAAGAGATGTAAGATAGAGAACAGAGTCTGTCTTTTCTTTTGGCAGATGCTGGCACAGCCTCTTTCCATTTTGATCTCCCCTAGGTTTTCATTTTTATTTATTTATGGCATGCTCACAGCCTTAAAAAAATCTAGATCTGATTCAGGCTGGAATTTTTCTACACTTCTAAATGACTCAGGACCATGAGTCCCTTTGGCCTTTGATGGCCAAGGTGCTCCTAAGCAGTTATGAAATCCCTAATCTTCCCCCATTTTGAACTCCCCAAAGCCAAAATCCCTGGAGATAGGCATTTGGGTTCTGGCCATTAAAACCACTCAGCTCAGCACAAAACAGCAGTGCGGGCCAACATTGCCCTCCCACCCTTGAAGCCTGTGAATCCCTTTGCACATTTTCAGGCTAAATCAAACCAGAAGTAAAAAAAAAAAATAGCGTGGCTGGGTAAGGAACGTCCCTGTCACTCCTCACGCACGCAGTGAAGCCAAGGTGATTGTAGGATGTCCCAATAATTTACAACTCACACCCCCACCCATACCTCCATCCCCCTCCCTGTTGACCAGAACTAGAGGTGGCAGAAGGAGCGTGGCTGTAGGACTCGGAACATGTCATAGCAACACTGGATGCAAAGGGACTCCCTCACTCCCAGAGACACGTTAGCCTCAGCCAGAGGCAAACTGCCTTTGCTTGCCCACGGCTCAGCTAAAAACATCTCCGGGAGCGGGGCTGCCGTGCCCGGCCGGTGAGCAGAGCTGAGGAAAGAACAAGAGGTCGTCTCAAAGCCGCTACAGAAGCAATCCAATGAGAGTTGGAAGCCTCTGTTTTCAAACTGCAAAGCCAGAGAGAAATGGGGTTTTTGAAATACACAGAGCCAACTTGAACATAAAAAATGTTTTTCCATAAAAAAAAAAAATCAAGAAACCCCCACGCAAATGCAATCTCAGCATTCAATGTGCAGCTGCACATGGACACCCAGATACCCCGGTTTTTCGAGCTCCAAATCTGAATCTTGCAAGGAGAATGTATTTCATCTGCGTTGCCAAGTATATTGTTATAAATAGCATACAAAGCTGTGAGGAACACATAATGCTACCAAGAGAAGTCCTTTATTTTACCTGAATCATTCTTTGCAGTTTTCATAATTTTCCTAACTGAATCCCACCAGCATTCTGCATTGCACGAGGGTTAACAAACCCATGATGTTTTCTGGATTCCCAGAAATGACTGTTTATGGAGTGTATTTGGAATAGAAGTTCACATCAAAAGCATGTTCCCCGTAGTATAAAATGAAAACTAAGCAGCGTGGAAAGGTGACCATGCTGTAGTGGGCTGCGGATGGAAGCAGAACCCATAGTCCTGTACTGGTGAGCACCAGTAATCCCACACATCATGTACAAAGGGTACCCGAGAGGACACATTTATGGAGAGAAGAGGAGGATGCTACAGGGCTAAGGGCAGAGAGGAGGAGAATGGCCCCCAGCACCGCTTGGCAAAGAGCAGCTTTCCCGGGCAGACGCTAACCACTATCACGGAGGAGCCATCAGCCTTTGGCAGCACCCAGGTGAAGATGAGTATGAAGTGCTCCATCCTTACCCACTCCAGATGAATCTCCCTTCTCAGCTCTGCTCGTGCCAACAGGAGTTGGTCTTCAGTGGTAATTAGTGCCTTTTACTGGTGTAATGGACTCTGAGAGAATAAACTGGGCATTTGGGACATGTCAATCAGCACATGCCACAGATGATGTTTCTGACAATTGCCACCACAAATGTTAGGGTCTGAAGGCACCTACAAACTACAGGGAGAAAGGGTCCTCTAGAGCAAGAATGGTAAATTAAATCAAGGGTGTTTGAGGTGAGGAGTGGTTCCAGAGCACCTGATGGTGTAGGGAAAGAACAAGGAACATGGTCCTCATGGGGATGGAGGGGAGCTTCAACCTGCAAAACAGTAGAAAACAATAAAATACTTTCAGGATTTGGAGATGAGGCAGCAGATGAACAAAAAAAAAAAAAAAAAAAGGACATTGGGGGTCATGGGAGCACTGGAAAAGAAAGATAATCCTTCTGTTCCTTGGAGAGGAAAGGAGAAGAAATGATGATGGGAAGGGGTCCCTCATCTTTATAATCTAACGATTTAGGTTGGAAGTGACCTCTGGAGCCCAACTCCCTGCTCAAAGCAGGGCCTGATCTGGTTGAGTTTGCATGAAAGTATATGCTGCTTTTAGACTGACAACATAGCATATATTACGCTGCCCATAGTTGTTATGAACTTTCTGTTCTTTAAATTCAGATTTCACATATATTTGCAGACGGCCTATGCAAAAGCAAATGAGCTTACTCTGCAAAGACAAGCAGCCAAATCCTGCTAATTCCTGCTAATAACTGAGGTTTCATTGCAAGTTGCTGAAGCTAAAAAAATTAGTAAGTAAACAAGCAAATAAGCCAAGCTGAAAAGCAGGGTATCACAAGCTGTTCCTTACTGGAGTTGTTACGTTTCACTGACTTGTAGTTGCCTGTGGAAAGGAGACATGTAATTTTCTACTCTCTCTTGTAGGATGGTCGGAGAGAAGGAGGAGGACGGAGCCAGTATCTCATATTGCCAGAACGGCTCCATCCTCCTCACCAGAGCAGCAACGTGCTGCCTCCTACAAACTGGTGAGCAACGGGAGAGAGCAAGTCCCAGCAGGACAAGGAAAAATTTTAGTAGGCTGCAAATTCAACACCATTTCTGTCGGTCATGTTACATGGCCCAGGAGGAGACCGTTAGATCAAGTGACACAAAGCCATTAAGCGTTGTATTTCCCCAGTGCAATTCAAGTAATGAAACACCTAGAGTTGGATGGCTCTGTGCTACTCTAGCCAGAAAATATCAAAGCTGTTGCTACTTGGGAACTGTGCATGGATTGAAGGGGGTGATACGTGTGAGCCAGCAAAGATACAAAGCCTGGGGCCAGGTCTGCACCCTGCAACAGAAGGACATAGCCCAAACTGCAGCAGCAGATAAGCAAGGGAAAATGGGATTGTGAGGAGCACGATGGCTCACGGAGCGCCCGAAGGCACTCAGCTTCTCAAGGTGCCCTTGTGGGAGAGCTGCATGCTTTTGAGGTGTCGTTTTGCTGATAATCAAAAGTGATAGGCAAGCAAACATGCACCCCTGAGCGGCGTTAGACAAATGCAATAGCTGTTGAGTGACTGGATCTGAGCGGACACTGGAGCAGCAGCGTTCCTGCTGCCACCATCGCCTGCCTGCGGGCGAGCAGGAGGCTTTGCACCTTGCTGCAGCCAGCCGGGGTTATCCCAGGGTAGGCTGGGGGTGACAGGGTGCCACATCTCACCTCTGCTCAAGTGCTAGCGTACCTCGGGGTCAGTCCCAGGCTCATCCCTCTGCTTTAAAATGTTTCAAAGCGGGCTGTAGGGACACACAAGCAGCCAGAGGCGAGATGTGCACGCTGCCAGTGAACAAGAGTACGCGCTGCTTGGCAGGCACCGGGTAAACGGAGGTTTCCCAGAGAACGCTCGGGCTTTCTTGCACGCTCACAACCCTAAAAGACAAAGTGAAATACGTGGAATGAAATTGTGACGGGGAAATGCAAACACAGACCATTGGTGCCCGAAGGCGAGAAACAATCTCAGCAGCTGATTGCCAGCTTCACGTGGGTACGAAACACAGCTCCGTGGCTCCTCCACCCAGGACAAAGTTTCCGAAAGGTTTTTTTTTCTCAGCAATTCTCCAATAGCTGGTTTGGGCACCCTGGCGTGCAGCACAGTACCTAATGCGCTCTGTTTCTCCTGTAGCGTGTAAACGCACAATAACCACTCCCGCGCATCTCGACCCCTCTTTATGACGATGCCAGGAGCAAGAGCGGGCGGGTTAATTGGTAGCGAGCCCGGGGAGAGGGAAGGCTGGAACAACCCCCGCAGCGCTCGCCCCTGCTCCCAGCCCTGCTCCAAACCCTTGCACCCTCGCAGCACAGGAGAGCACGGTTTTTCCAATCTTCCTTTATGATTTCTTTTAAAAGCATCTTATAAATACAAGTCTTTGTGAAGCTGTTTCCATAAAAATACTGCTTGCCGATACCCGCTTCAGATGAAATGTTTCCTGTTATTCCATTGCTCCCCGTTGCCAAACCATGAACACCCTGAGATAATGCAGATTGCCTGGGTCCTGCAGCAGCTACTGGCAGGACGTAGAGATACCACCCAAAATTAGAGCGTGTGGGACAGGGAAAGGACAGAAATATGCAGAGGTCAAGAACTACAGAAGAGCTACAGGTGCTTCTGGTCTCCCTCGCACCCATCTGTGCCCCAGGGAAACCATTAAGGTCCTGCCCCATAGCAGTGAGCTGAACTAAAACAGCAAAACGAGGAAAATTTTCATTTCAAGCTCAGGCTTGTTCTGTTGAAGGGAGGCCTCCAATCTTTTATTACATTTTTTTCAGTCTTCAGGATCTGATCACATCACTTTAGAAGTTTCCTTTTTTTTCCCAGGAAGATAAACCCCTGTCACTTTATTTCAAATGCTTGCACTTTAATATAAGCCATGGGCTACCTCAGGAATGATATATATAAAAAAAATAACACATCCAAAAAGATGAGGAAGTCAAATTATTTTCCCTGCTTTGATGTTTATTTGTGTTTTGTACTGCAGGGCACTTGTGCAATATGCACAGAAATGCCAGGAGAATGAGTGAATCCTGTTCAAGTAATTTCGAGGATGAAATGGTAAAAGGAACTGCTTTGAACTCAGCCCGATGGCACGTTGTGAAGCGCACTTTCCGATCTGCACGTTGTCACTTTTCCCTAGCTTGGGTTTGTCACCACCAGGGCAAGTCTGGCCACAAACACAGGAGGCAGTACTGGGACTGGGATTTCATGCTATTTCTGTAGGGTTTGAAAAGGCAATAGAGGAAGACGTGGTAGCGAGGAAATATGTGCCTCGTTTTTCTTCAGAGGCCCCTGGATTTAAAAACTAAAAAACAACAAAAAAAAACAACAAAAACCAAACCAAACAAACAAAAAACCCCCCACCAAACTCCTTTTTGTACATAATTTACAAAATGGCTCCGAAGTTACAAGGGGACTGTGGAAGAAAGCTGTGCATGTTGATTTTACGAACGCCACATCGATGCCAACGGTTTAGCTAAATAAACTGAAGTATTGTGACTATTAATTGAAATCCAACCCTTGGCTAATGTGAATTAGTGCTGGATTATAACGCTACATCATGATAAGCAGCTTGGAAATATTTCAAACAGATTTGGAAAGTTGTTCTCCATTAGATTATAAATACTATTAACAGATAAAAAGCCATAAAAGAGCCCGTCACTTCAAAGGGGATCTTCTGGCCATTTTCTAGCAGAGGAGCTGAAGGTACACAGTTTGCTAAGCCAAATTTCAAAGCAGAAAGCGAATGGTGGCATCTAGAATTATTATTAATTCTTTAAGCTATTAACTTGAAGGATTACCTTGTTCATTTTTGTTAAGGGTAAAACCTTAGCTAGATATAATAAGGGATAAGACGGGCCAAGTTTTAGCTTTAAGCATTAGAGGCCTTTGAAGATACACGTGAAATCCTCATAATGACATCGTTTTTTCTGCCCAGAACGATGCTGGGGACAGCCAGAAAAGAGCAGGGGTCCCACCTGGGCCGAGGAAAGGGGCAGGAGCTTTGGCAGGGAGCATCATCGGGTCTGGGACACCCAAGCACTTTCCCCTGCCTGCACAGGACGCGTCTTCGTTAGCAGTTTATGAGATTGTCGTCATTGACAGACCCACTGGAGGTTATGCCAGTAGCTATGCAAACATGTAGTTAAAAAAGCAACGACAAAAAAGTCCTTCCCAAATGAGTAAATTGCAAAGAGATAATGAAATGGGGCAGGCAAGGCCTCCCGAGGGAAAACAAGATTAAATAAAACTTGCCATCAGCTGATCAGCATGAAGTTCAGCAAAACCCATCAAAAAATATTTCATTGCAAAACACTGCTTGGACAACTAGCTTTTATTAAAGGCTTCTAAATTTTTTTCCTGCCTACTCAAGCAAATAAGTCAAACTTTTGCCCAGTCTCGGTAACGGTGTTCGCACTGATCCGGAGAGCAAAGGAGTTTCCCGACTTACTCTCTGTGATTACAGCTGAACTGTCCTGCTGAGACCTATTTTGATCCTGCAAATAGCGATAACCCTGCAGATCAAACGCGTCCGTATTTAGATTGTACCGTCTTGCCACTGATAACAGAGATTTCAAAAAAGCCCTTCATGGGAAGAATTACACCAGGATCCGTGAGTTCGATCCTCTTGTAAGCACAATCCCCCTTCCCAAACTCCCAATGTACTCCCTATGGGCAACTTGTCTCGATGGCTACAAATCTCTCATATAAACCACATAACACGTAGTGACACATTTACAGCACTTTTCATCTTTACAACACTGTGTGCTGGTCAGTTTTTATTATACTTACCAGACAAAGTGCTTTCCTTAGTGTCCACTAGGAAAGAGATTTTTTCCCAGACAAGCTTTTAGCCTGGTCAGCTGTAACTACACAATAAAGATATATATACACATTTTCCCATATTACAGTAACTGATAGAAAAAGTTAGGTCTAAGCCCAGTATGTTTCTGTCTCTGTTCCCAGCTAGTCCAGCACATCGTCCTGAAAATGTGCTTTTTTATGATACCTTAGTACTTGGTACCATCTAGCCCTAAAGTGCTCCCTCAAGGGCTGGCATTAGGCTCCGAAAGGATGAAAGAATGAACTAACAAGATCAGAGCTGTTGCAGGTTCAGCTTTAGGGGCCACAAAAAGTAAATTTCTAGTTTGTAGCACTTGCTTATTCTTAAAGTTATTAAGCGCTCCAATACAGTATTTATAGCTGGGCTGCCTGCCTCCCTTTCCCCCAAGCAAAACTGTCACTATTTTAATGCTATAATAAGAAGCCGATTTACTAGCGTATAACTTCAAAGGGAAACTTTTCTTCTTCTGCTTGATAAAATATTAACGGGGAATAACGAAGCGCGGTGACGTTACCCAGAACCCCGGGAAGGAGCTCTTTTGGGGCTCCGAAGCAGCACGCTCCCTGGCTGGCAGCTTTTGTTCTTGCCAGGTTATCTACTAAAGCCGCCTGCGGGAAGCTCGCTGTCTTATTTCCCAAATCGTGGCCAGTGACCAGAACTACTTTTCCAGCACAATCCGTTCCCTTTACAACCCTGAAGCTCCCAAGCAAGGTCGTGCCGGGAGAGGCAGCTGCAGAGCGGGCTCCTTCGCCATTTCACCCTTGGGAGGGTTTAGCAACAACGCAACGATTTGGGAGGGAGCAAGGAAGAGGCAGGAACAGGCCAGAGCAAGGTATGGCTTAAAGCCTCCTCAAAATGGTACACGAAGGACACATCCCCCATCCCAGGCTGCATCTGCCGGCCAGACACCTTTGCAGACCATACCCCAAAGGCACGTACAAGCTACAGCCAAAGAGGCTTCTCCCTTGCAGCCAGAGAGGATCTGACAGGGTTCCCCCAGCCAATATTTGATGCACAAATACGTCAGTTTAGTATGCCAAATACAGCCCCTGTCCTGTATTTTCCAGATCAGTCCCTATTGCCCGCTCTTTTCCCCTCTCTATCTGTGTAGACAGACCAGCGAGCACAGTACAGCGATACCGGCAAAGCTTGTTAATCACCCGCGCCGGGGTGGTTCGCAGGCAGGGTTGTCAGCATATTTTATGCTATTACTGCACTTTGTACCGGTGCGGAGCCCGTGCCTGACAGTCTGAAGCAGACATGGAAGGTGTGCAGAGGTGCTCCTGCATTTAGATGGATTTGCAGGAGCTGCACACAAAACTGCTTGAGGAATTTAAACAGGTAGGGTGGCTGGAAAGCTGTAAGGGGAGTTGTCAGGGTAGAAGGAAGCCGCAGAAGAGCTCCAACAGCAGTTCTTGCCTGGGGGCTGGAAGCCCTCAGGTGCCAATCCTGCACAGGCATTTGCATTGCACAGCGATAGCAGGGAGGTGCTGAGCTGAGAGGGACGTCGTTTCGGATGAGACCTTTGTGCCTCATCGTGGCTGTCCGGTTCTGATGCAAGTAGAAGAATGCAGCTGTGCTCCGTGGTGTTTTATTCAAATTCCCATTCAGGTCTCTGGATTTTCTGTAATTTCTTTTTCCTGCATTGCCAAGACTTTTGTGTAAAATGAAGATGCTGTAGAGCTTGGCATGGCCAGCTCCGCAGGCATGATCTAGCTCAGCTAAGAGCGGCGTTACGCAGAGCTGCGGCAAGTCATGCCCTGATCATCTGCTCTGAAATAAAAATCCCCCAAAAGCTGGTGGTTCTGGCCACCCGTCTTAGGAAAGATTGAAAAGTTCAGTGTATCATAAAGACTGTAAAGGGCAAACATTGCCGCTTTCCCTCATTTTGGGTTCTTGCACCAACAAATATAAGCTCCCCAGGCAGGATTCATATCCAAAGAGGTAACTCACTTCTGCTTGCTCTTCCAACAGACCGAAAAGCACCTGCAGGGAAAGCCTATTGCCTGAATATATATATCATGATGTGTTTTCTTTGCCTATTATATTGTGGTTATTTTTCGCGTATCATTGAGCACTTGTTTTGATTTTTTGAACAAATTGTTGTGTTGGTTTTCTGAGAGTCTTTCACAGGTAGGTCATCCTGAATGTGCCGAAGAACAAGAGCTTTGGGAATGCATAAGGAGTAAGATGTGCCTAGCGAGGAATTGCGAGGAGGAGTGGAGACAAAACCCTGCAAATCTCCGAAGAAGGAGGTGACTAGTCTCCTCGCTCCTCCCAGGTGCTTCCCAAGGTAGAGGGCAGTTATTCTTGGCCTGCAGCCTCTGCTCATGCTCAACGTCCTATGGAAACACATCCTAGCACATCAAGTTTTAGATACACGGCAGCCACTAGCAGAGGAAAAGTAAGCACATAAAAGGTGAAGCAGGTAGGTTACAATAAAAGCAGCAGATAGTTAAAAACAAGACTACCATGATCCTGACTTGGTTCTTGCAATTCGTATTTCAACTCCTTACTCGGCTAAGGAGGTTACACTCACTCTTGGGCAAGTGCTTCAAGGTCCTCAGAGGTGAGAGCCGCCAGTAGGATCTTTGTGCTTAAAGAACACGGTGAATTCTTGGCCTCAGCTGTCCCTTTGGGCTCTGCACACACAGCACGGGTGGATCCCGGTCATCTGCTGCATACAGGCAAATAGAGCAAGGACTGGGTTGAGGTAGAGTGACTGGGGTACGTCTTGGTGGTGGTGCTATGTTAGCATTGTTTATGGGGTTTCTTTCAGATCTTTCACTGCTTTCCATCTCATTTTGTAATGACTGGCATAATTGCTATCATAGGCCCCAGACACTCAGGATTTCAATTATACTCAACACTCAAATATTTCAGTTATACCTAGAAATATCTTAAATCTGAAGGGTACTACATGAAAAAAATAGATTCTGTACTATCAGTGCCATCCCGCAGGTTTAATGTCACCCCTGGCTAATCTCAATAAACATTTTGGTACCCCAAGTCATTATTCACTACGGAAACATTGGCTTCTGGCCTCCGTAACGGGTACGGTACATGAGGTCCTGCGATGGAGCCAGAATTACCTCGCGCCACTGCTGCAGCGCCCAGCTTTCTCACGTGGGAGCAATGCCACGGTCGAGTCGCTTATTCAGCCTCACGCAGAGGAATATTCATTAATGTTTACTGCTGTAGAATGCACACACAACATTAGTCACAATCCTATAAATGAACATGGTTTTAATCCACACTACATTAATCTTGATCCTATAAATAAACAGACAGAGCGCAGTCGCAGCTTTCTAAGATACCCCCTGCAGAAAGGAGGTCGCTGTACCAGAATACATCGCAGAGCGGGACTGAGGCATCGGCTGCTTATGCAAAGACCATGGCTTCGATCGTTACTTTATAATAGGAGGGTTATTTAAAGGAAAAACAGGGGGTTTGCTTGGGGAGGATGGGCAAGTTCATGTTCTGTAATACTGACTTTTAGTACTGTCTGGTTTTAAGGTGTGTGCTGCTGCCCACGGCCTCGGGTAAGAACTTTATAATAAATCCAGCTAAATAAAACTCGCTGTCCCACGAGCAGCACCTAAATGACTGGATCACACACAGAGATTTTTCCTTACCAGCTGAGGAATATAGGGTATCGTCTTGCATTCAACTGTACCCCCTCTACTTGCACGTCATGCTGAAGGAACCCACTATGTTCCTCAAATTAAATACCCATAGGAATCACTTTACCGGCCACAGAAATGTGGCAGCTGATTAGCTGCAAACCAGCTCGGGATGGAAAAGACACTGTTCCCAAAGAAGATGATGAAGAAATGTAGGGAGGCAGAACGCACTCAGCTAAAGTGGCATTTGAAGCCAGCGTGAGTGGATATTAGTGCCTACATATAAGCTGTAAAATCTGTTCTTAACAATCCACTTTAGCCACCAACCAGCTAAGGAAATGCCAGCAAAGGAAAGAAAAGAAAAAGAAAAGCCATTAAGATGATGGAAAGGTACAGAAAGAAAAACAGAATGAAATTGAGCCCTTTTAACCTCAAGCAAGTGGGCCTGGAACCTTGAAAATAATTAGATACAGGGAAAGAGAAAGGAAAAAGGAAAGGGGAAGGGATTAGTATTTAATCTAAGGCACATTTTCATTAGCTGTGTCTTATTCTTTGGCGTGGTATTGGACTAGACCCTAGACATTTTTGTCCTTACAGAAAATAATATTTGTACTTTAACATGCGATGAAGCTACAACTAAGACATTCTTACAAGTCCCGCTGTCTGTATGCACCCACAACCTGAATTACGGTCAGGAGGCCGTAGATCAGAGAGCACCGAGTGCTACTCAGATGATTGGTAATATGATGCATTGGCCATTTTAATTAACTTTCCCACTGGGGGTTGACTGTTTATACGCAGCGCAATAAAACGCGTTCTTGATTTTTAAGACCTTAAAGACAGCGAGACAAAATTAGAGCAAGCTCTTGAGGCTGTCCCTAGAGATCAGGGCCGTTGTGCTCCTCTTTCCCCTGTGAGGAGAGGACCAACCAAGGGTGTTGCGGAGGGAGCGCAGATGATTGCTACGGCATGAGATTTGTTTGATATTCAGAACGTCCGAGGCCTAAGCAAATTTCTAACATTTCCATTCAAATGTTTTTACTGACTTCTTTTACTGAATCTTATCTTAGTAAAGGCACTTAAGCAATCAGAAATAAAGCGGACTATTAATAATATTCCTTCCTTTTCTATTTTTCCTTCTCAAGAGAGTGTAATCAAGGGAAATTTAATTGTTCATGAAAGACAACATCTGCATCACGTATCCATCACATTTCCACTTGGAAAGTTTCCCAGTGCAGCTGTTCTGTTTGGTGTGCATTACCTCCATACTCATCATTAATGAAGTTGATTTTGTTATTAGAGGCCTGGAAGCTGTCGCAGGGGGTGATATTTACGTCCAGAGCATCTGTGTTCATTTTATCGGAGATGCAGTTCATCAAAAGCGGATACAGATGACTAAACCAGTGGGCAAGGTATGTTGACTTTTTATTTTATTTAACAGTAATGAAATGTAACAAGTGCACCAGAGGGATACATTTTCATAAGCAGACAAGCAGATGGGTGAAGAAATTTGACTTGCTATAAAAAGCTCGTAACTGCCGAGCAGCCTGAAAGGCTCCGTGGAAAGAGTCGTCTATACTGAAAAGTGTATTCCCCCTTCAAAGATTTCACATTATATGTGGCAGTCTCTCTCTTTGACGTTTTAGATCCTACAGGTGATGAGCCTTAACGCGCGGCTGCTGGCAGCCAGCCAGAAGCCGTACACTTCCAGACCACATTTTGCTTGAATTCCTCCAGATTCCCCTCGTACACAGAGGTGAGTGGAGTGATGATGGGGAGGGCAGAGGTTTAAACATGAATCGTTCATTCAGTTGATTTCATTGCCTCGTGGAAATAATGTTCTTTCAATAAATTGTATTGGAGCGTCAGAGATTCTCTACTTCAAATGCTCCAAAAATCATACGCATGCCAGAGGAGAGGTTAATATCAACCGTCACCTGAAGATTAGGCATGTAGGCTAACCAATCCACAGCAAACCAAACCCAGGCTCTTCCCCATTTGCACTGCACCGGTCAGAAAGGCGGATGTATCCTTTCTGCACCTTAAACCGGAGAAATGTGTAGTTTTATGCAACACAGTGGGACTTAACTGTAAATCTGTTCCGGGCTACGTCTACGTCATATGTCTTTGTCTGGGCTGTATCTTGGACCTCCTAAATCTGCTGTGACTGTAGTGCAGCTATGCTGCTAGATTTTAACGGCAAAAATGCTTCAGACCCTTTGTAGCTGTGACCGTTGAATCCACCCAAAATACCTACAACAAGGCACCAAAGCAATAAAAATGTCAGCAACTGAGCAAGAGGGAGCAGTAAGTAGAGCACTACTCCCGTGCTGAGTGAGTAGCAACACGCTGCCGCTGACTGCAGCCCTCAATGGCAAACCCTTCTCCCGACGTTCACAGCGCACAAACCACAAATTTAACTTGCCAAAATCACAATCAATAAGACATTTCTTAAATTAGCTGGATTCAAAGGAAAGGAGGAAAATTAATTAGTGTTGCTTATCCCTCGGTGAAGGCTTACACTGAAGGCCCAAGATCGATACTTTTGAATACGGTTGCCAAAAGTGAGGCACATCACCCTGACAAGACCAGTGGATGCCTGGCACCCCTAAAAACCAGACAGCTCACTATCAATTTCCCATAAGCTCTTTATCGTACCAGAATGCTTGACTCGGAGCATCAATCATGGTCAGCCTGCTTTGATGTTTTCAACGTGCCAACCTGTTGCTTTGTTGTGCTCCAGTCTTTTGTCTCTGGGATTTCACATGCAAACCCATTTTCTTGGTTATTTGTGTTAATTTGCAAGAGGCATAAGTCACCAAAAGCAGATACAGATGAATACTCCACTGCACATTTTGGGTTTTCTTTTTAATACCGACAAAACATAACAAGCCACCTTGAGAGATGTATGTTTATAACCAGTCAACCAGATGGGTGCAAAAATCTGATTTGCTATAAAAAGCTTATAGCTGCTGAAAATCTTGAGGATTTGCTGGAAGGACTCAGCTGTAACAAATCATGCCAGGGTACTAAAAAGCCTGATCCTGCTTTGTCCAACTGTTGTCTCAGCATCAGCTTTCCTACAGCTGTGCCAAGGCTATACCTAATGTGGTGCTCTACGATGGGATGTGCAGCGCGGGACAGCTGGTGCTGGGGCCAATGGCCAAACTACAGATGTTACAGAAGTTTCCTTCAGACCAGCTCTTGTCTGAATGCACGTTAGCATTGGAGCACATTCCAGCTACACGCGCCAGTTGGGTTCATTTGAAGGGAATCTGCTCTGTGCACTCAGAGTTGTTTTTGCAATGCAAACGAAGGCACAAGAAGTGCAGACAATCAGGGGATTCACTTCAAAAGCGCGCTCTCATCCAAACCACAGTACTACTGTAGACATAGCCACATGCACATAGCTTTCCCGGGCAAACAAGTGTCCAACGAGTAGATTCGCAATCAGCATGGAGCGTCTAAATCTCCAGTCAAAGCTCACCCCTCTACAAACTGCCGTTACCCTCTGAAATCCAAGTCCCTGCCTCAGTTACATCTTCCAGTGAGACTTCAGCTCTCAAGGGCCTGAACCCCTCCAAAGGAAGAGGAGATGCTTCTGCCAAAATACCTCATGCCAAAAGCTGTTGCCAGGCCTGCAGGTCCACCCTGTGCTGGAGGAGTTGCCCATGCCATCCTGGTGGCTTGCAGACCTCCCCAGCACACAGGGACACCTCCCAGCTACCCCAGGGAGCCCTGTTTCCACACTCCTTGACCTCATCTCCACCCAGAAGGGACTATTTTACTTTCTACTTATTGCTAATGTGTTTTGCAAGTACAATTCAAATGAACTTTTCTACAGGCTGTAACACCTCTCCATCATCCACAAGCAGCGCACACAGAATACAAATCTTTTCGCCTCTGTGGGCAAAACAAAATCTATTAGTAGCCTTTTGCACCTGCAGAGGCACAAAAGATGTCCAAAAGCTGCCATGGGCTGTTAGTCCAGTTAAACTGGAAGCTCATCGGGGCCAGTGAGCCCTCTCAAGGCACTGGGAAATGCCTTGCCTCTCCTCTATGTAGTTTTTCTCCTGCTTCGGGTGTACACAAATTGTATCCTGATGGGAAAAAATTGTTATTCACTTTATCATTTATATTTTCTTGAAAGGCAGTTTTCATATTTTTGCTTCTTTCTGAGTCTCTGGAAGCCTGCATTAAAAAAGGGTCAAGGCTCTCCAGCTATCCAGGCTTGCAGGGCAGATACTGTGATAAGAATAAAGTATCTGTTCAATATAAATGAAAACAAGACTTACCCGCTAACAAACAGCAAAAATAATAAGCTGTGCAGATTCACGCTGGATTTTGACATTGTAATATGACAGATATCCTTAAAAGCACTTCAGAAGCAGCTTTATCAGCCCTAAACACCAAATGAAGCTGTTGGGACCACACCTGCACGTCTGCTAAACGCCAGGTTCCCCGTTTCATGTCCCAGTGAGGATACAGGTTCCCACTGGTGACATGGAGAGCCCCAACGTGCAGCCCTGCAGTGGGAAGGCACCAAAAGCACCAGCCTTCCCGCTCAGGCAACAGTGCTGCCTGCTGTCCTGAGGTCAAGGAGAGGGAGCATCACTGGAAAACATATTCTGCTGCTTTAAAACCCAGCAGTGATGACTGGAATCCATAAATCAGGTTGGTTGTTTTTTTTTTTCCCCAGACCTGTGGGACTGCTCCAAGCATAATTAGGTTTTGGGTTTACAAAAAATACCAGCATCTGTTGCCTGTTTTGTGCACGCTGCCAGTCTGAGGGGACTGCTCCGGGCTCACTGCAGCTTTTGTTCTCACAGAAAGAGAAAACTTTGCCAAGCCTGGAGCACGGCTGCTGGCCAAGGGCCTTGGAGATTCATGTTATATGTGGGACCAGGAGCAGAGGTGGAGGAAGGAGGAGAGGAAGGGTATTGAACTCAGAGCGCCTCATCCTTTAGCTGAATTTAATTTGATGAGACTCGGCTTAAATTAATACAGGGAAAATTCCCAGTAACAGCTACTGCCAACAATCCCATTACAAAATAATGCTGGCTTAAAATAATCACAAACATATGCCTATCTCTCGCTTTAAAGTCAGTTCCAAGAATTTAGAGATTGACCAAGCCCCTTGCTGATTAGCAAGGAAGCATCCTCTTGTTAGATGAAAAAGCTTTCCTTCCCCATCCGGCAACAGAGAAAAACATCACAGCAATTCTATCTGAGCAACACAGTCTTTAGCAAAATGGGGTGCTAGCGAAGGGTTAGCAGAGAGGGACATATTAGTCCTTCTCCTCCAGTTTCTGGAGGAGACTCTGGGTGAGCTTCTTGCTGACCATGGTGCCAGCACCGTCCGTGCTACCCTCGTCACACCTGGCGTGTGGCTTCCCCAAGAGCAGCAGTAGGGTACAAAACTGCATAACGCAAACCCTCTGGCTGTGGAGGTGTTAAAGGAAGCCTGTGGCTCTTTTTGGTTATTAACAAATAGCTAAGAACAGAACATCTTATAAGGACTGCAGATGATGCTCCCCGAATCCAAGAGTGTAAGGCAAACAGCACCCTTTGCAGAAACGTGCCAGCCTGGAAAGTTCTATCCAAATCCAGCTGAACTTCTAATTACATTTCAGTTCAAATCTCTAGAATTCCAGCTAGTTTAGTATTACTTTCAGTTCTAGGTAAGCAGCTCCAAGCAGTTCCTCTGGTTTCAAACCTGAGCTTCTACCCTGTTTGGACCTTGTACCTCCCTCAGCATCCAGCCGTCTCTTCCCCATCTCTACACGTGACGGTGCTGCGAGCGCATCGTCCAAGCCTGACAATGCCTCCACTTCCTTCTCTGAAGCCCAGAAACACTTGGAGGAATTCCTCCCGCTACTTTGAAAGTGCTGATTCACTTCCCCAAGACTGGAGGAGATTCATTCCCATACCCCAGCGTCTTCCGTGCAGGGGGACTAACCCATTAGATTATTAGGTTGTAAATAGCATTGATTTTAACTCAGGGGACCATGTTCAGCCAGCTCGAACACGAATACATCTTTAGTAGTACATTATGTATAAGGGTATAGCTATACAAGTGGAGTTAAATAAAAAAAGAAGTGGAATGTTGGAAGAGGGAAGAGCCAAATTACCTGCCCTGCTTCATACCACCCTCAATCCCCATACAGGAATTTTATGAAGTTAATAGGAACATATATTTCATGGCATAAGGGATTGGCAGGTAGCAACATATGCTCTATACTGTTCAGACGACAAGTGACACATTTTGAAAGCCATTCTCTATCAGCTGCTTCTTAACCAGGAGGGACGTCAGGAGCACGAGCCTTTGCGCCCTGTCTTCGCTAGAGCCCCTCGTAAAGAATGACACTAAACCCGAAGTGAGCTGTTGTGCCATGAAACACGAGGTTGTGCAATAGCTGTCCAAGGGGCAGGGCAGCGCTCCTGCAAAAATAAAGCAAAATCTCTCCCAAACTGTGCCTAAAACAGTTCTTATACTGCCATGAATGCAAATGTGCAGAGCTGCTGGAGGCGTTGCTGTCATACGCCAGGCTCGGGAGTCCTGCGGGCTTTCTGTCAAAGATGCCAGAGCTTTGATGCCAAAAGAACCAAGTTTGCAATTATATCATTTGTCTTTGTATTTTCTATCTCCTTTTCTAAAAAAGCAGAGGAAAGAAATGTTTCAAATAAATCGATGAAGGCTTGATTAAAAAGCACCTTGAACTAAGAAGGGCAAAAAGCCATTAAGCGGACATGTAGAGGGAAAATTGCATAATCATATGCTACATCTACATGATTAAGAAGTTAAAATGGACTATGAAAGGAAGGTAGAATTGGAGGTAAAATAATAAGACTATTTCCAGCTCATTTCAAACAGAAGGCTGGTAACATGAGTTGTCAAACATTTCTGAGATCAAAAGACAAAAACCTACCTCCTGGGGCATTTAAAAAAAAAAATTAAGAGAAACATTTCTGCTTGCAGGAAGGAGGGTAACAGGCACCAGAAATGAACATTGTCTTCGCTCAAGAACATGCTACCGGCCAGCATACTTAAAACCAGAAGAGACCACGGGGGTTTCACAACTGCAGATTAACAAAAAGCCACCGCAGCCGTAATCCCCCCTCAAATTCTGCAGAAAGAGGGAAAAATAGATAATAACACCCCAACCACATTGAGAGGGGCAAGCCTGGGTTAGAAAAACCTGGTTTGCCTTAGCATGGCACAGTCCTGCCCTGCCAGTTTAAGAGGCAAAGCCAATACTATTTGGGAATGACCTAGGATGAGCAGGAATAAGGGGTGCACACAGCTCACCACAGGGAAATGCAGATGATACCTTTGCTCCGTGACGTCTGCTGTGGGACAGCTAAGCAAATCCTGGTGGGGAAAGGGCGAGGGTTACTGCAGGCAGTTTTCAAGGCGCGGACACGGTCACTGCTTTGATGCTCCCTCGACTTTCGTTGCAAAGTGGTGAAGACTTAAAATATTGTGGGAATAGCGTGAAATCCCCCCTGCCAGTGCCTCAGCACTGGAGCGGTTCTCACAGTGCAGATGTAATTACCTTCTCCATTAGCAGGCCATCGAGGTTGCTCTGTGGAAGCAACCACCTCCTGGTTATTTTGAAGTGCTGATCTGGAAATTTTGTCGGAGACCATCAAGATAAAATTAATTGAGGAGTCAGGGTACAACTGTTACAGAGAGCGGCTATGTTTTGAAAAAGCCCTTCTTCATCTCTACGCCAGCCTAATCTTGTTTAACTCTCCAGTATCAGCCATGCTGAAAAGATATATCAAGTCAAGCAATATCTTTTGGGTGTTCTTTTCTTTTTTTTTTTTTTTAAGGGACTGAATATTGTCATAAACAACAATTGCAGGCCAGGCTCGGAAGCCCTCTAGTTCAAATACCCATCGACTTCAGTGGAGTTTCCATGTGTGAAGTACATAGAAGATCAAGCACAACCGTCATTGTTATAATACCACTTACAAAAGCACTTTATGCTTCAGAAATAAATTGATAGCTGCACGAGGAACAGAAGAGCGCGCACGTTATTGTGCGACTGAATGGCGGCTCAGCATTGCTGTAGACATTACTTGGGCCATGCACGTTGGCTGGTTAGACCGTAAGGGCTAACTAAGACTATGCACTATCTTATGCTCCTGTTCTACCATAAGCACACAGTAAAGACATTAAAGCCTGGGACTTTTTCTAAAAACAGGAATACAAAACATGAAGTCTTTGAGTCCTATGAAAGCCGAAGCAGCAAACACAACAGTTGAAAGAAATAAGCCTTTGGCAGCTCTCAGTTGTAAAACACGACAAAGGAGAACCTACGGTTAGCACTTGATAACTCTCAAAATGCCTTGCCATAATCTTATGACATCGTAAGTTACAGTCTTTAGCATGACATTTTGATAACCGTTACTTTTAAAACCAAATCAGCAAAAAAGACAGATATAAATCATTTAGAGAAGAAGGAAGGAGATTTTTTTAGCTCTTTGTATAGGAGAGTGGCCATACTGGAATGCTGTAAAAAGCCTCTTCCTCTTCTTAGAAAATACCACAGATCTAGGGTACAAAACAGGATTTTAGAAATCTTTCTTAACCAAAAAGGAAAAAATAAAAATCAACCAAAAAACCACAACTCTGACATCTCTGAAAAGAGAAGACCAAGAAGTACCAAGGTATTCTGAGGTTACTAGGTGATTACTATTAGATTTGTTATAGTAACTACAAAATGATCTGAATTAATATAAAACTCAGTCCAGCCAGTGATTGTTCACAGAGATTTATGAAGCAGCATGAGTATTTAGGTGGATTTTACTTCAAACGAACTTTATGGGGCCACGCAGAGTCAAAAGGGAGCCCTGAAAAAGGACTGGAAAAAAATACATATGTGAAGCATCGAGCATGTAAATGAGGACTTCTGTAAAACAAACTGCAATGAAGACCTTCAGCGACACATTAGATGAGTATTAGACAAGGGTAAATATTGTCGTAGCTTACAGCGAACAGCTGATAGGCTTTAGGAGGCCTACGAGGGAACATAAACCCACTTAGATCTGGTGTGCACAAACAGCATAAAAGCATTTGCAAAAAAAAATTTTATTCATGCCAGTAGTATCACAACCAGCAGCCGCGCTGGCTCATCTGATGAGCGGTAACTTCATTTTTACGCATCCAAAATAAGCTCTTAGATAATACAATTTTCTAAGAGGCACTTGTGTGACAGACGCTTGTTTCGTACCAGCCTGCTATTAATTTTTAAATGTTTTTATTTTAAATCCGCTCTCGTCTCCAGTCTGAGGCCCTTTTGCAATCTTTCCTTCCTTCACTGCATAATTGATGCCATCTTGTGGTGGAAAAACCCCTCAGTGTCCTGATGGTTTCAGTCTCCTTTAACATCCAAAATAATCCTTGCCTAACTCGGTGTTACAAGAACGGTGACAATATTCCAAACCGACATCTCTCCTCCAGACTCCCAACGTTCAGAACTGTATTTCTATTAAGCTCTAAATGGTTCTTCCAGCACTGTGAAATTAGCTGAAGTGTGAGCTTTTAGAAATGGAAATTGCATGCAGATTTCTTCCTCATTGACAGCAGAGGTACCAAACCTGCATCCGTGGTGCTGCCAGGGACAGCCCGCACCGAGGCAGCTACCTCCAGCTCCCCCATCTTTTATGTTAAACGACTCAATTTATTCTCTTTGGCTCCCAGACTCATTACTTTCAGACATCTCCACTCTTGCTCTACTTTGGATTTCTTTCAGAGAAAGCCAGTATATGGCTCACAGTACTCTGTGTATCTCTCTCTTTCCTCCTTTCTATCACCTGGAGATATTTCACTCATTTTTTTTTTCCAATTATATTTCCAACGTACCAGCCTCATCCATTTCATAGAAGTCTGGTCTTCCCTCCTTCCCTGCAACGTGTGAGCACACCCCACCTCCAGGCAAAATGGACGGGTCCCTCCAGCTCTCCCACCCCATCCTCCCTGTCCCCTGCACCAGGGTGACCGGTGCTGTGAAGGGTAACAGCACCTCCCATATTTTGGATGACCTACTGCAAAAGTGTGCTGGTGGACAGAACGACCAGGAGAGGCACGCACAGATCCAGCTGCCTTGTCAAACCCTTTCCTCTATTGTGTGTAATTACCTATTGCTCCGTCAGTCATCAGTTACACGCCCCAACTCGCAAAACACTTGTACTTTAGGTATGTCAGACCTCTATCTAGTGTGATGGCCAGGCTCACCACCCACTCTAAAGCCTCCATGGACCTTCTTAACTCAGACCTACATCTCCTCAACCCCCGCAGGGGGTGACTTGCATCCCTCCTGCCCATAGTCTCCTTCTCTACAGCTCCAGCCCGCGTAGTGGCAGGTACCCGAGTTAGGAGCATCGCCCTGAGCATCACCGCAGCAAGCCAGGCTTTGGTGCTTATGGCACAGCCACAAGCAGAAGGGCACCCACCCCTCACCCAGAGGCGCACGGCCAGGGGTCGTGCTGGTCAGGCTGCCCAGGTCAGGCTGCCCTGACCCTCTCCAGCCAGCGAGGGTACTCCTGGCACCTCGGCTGGTGGAGCTGGAGAGAGGAACCGTGTTGAGCCCAGCTCGGAGCAGCGCTGGCTCGGAGGAGAGGGAGCAGGAGCTGGGGCACAGCGGGGGATTTGCTGCTTTAACTTTGGCTTTCTAACAGGGGAGCTGCCAAGGAAGAGCTTGAGAATGTGGGATCTGCCGACCTCAAGGATCTCCTCCAGTCTTCAAAAAGCCTCTGGATTTACCTCTCATCTGCATGAGATGTATTTTACTGTCTTAGTACAGGCCAGATGAGCCATTTACCTATCAACCAGCAAAAGCCGAGTAACACCAGGAATAAAAGCCTCCTCGTACATGCGAGCGAGCACGTTGGATGAATGACAACAACAGAGATAAAATTTCTTCGTTTCCAAGTCCTGCTTCTTAAGGAAGCTCCTGGATACAAGCGGAGAATACAGAAAGCAGGACAGTACCAGCAGGGCTTCACTCCAGAGCACTGGAGTTGAGTCGCCATCAGTGGAAACCTTTCTGGCTTTACTAAAATCCGCACGTAGCTAATGACTGAGCGCCAGCGGCTCCCGGCTGGGCTCTGCACCATGACTGCCTGCTGTACCCTGCACAAGGGATGATACAACCAAAAAAGCCTGTGCGTTCGCCTGCCTTGGAGAGATCCCCGCCTTCCCCGAGGGTCTCGAGCAAATTTTCTTCTGTGTTTCAGGTTGCAGAAGTGCCAGGATTTTCTGAACAACAAATACAGCTAACGAAAGCTACCTGGTTTGTGACAGATAAGGAGCGGGGGGGAATCTCTTTATGTTTTCTTTTCCTCTAACGTAATTTGCGGTTGCTTTATTAAGTATTGGATTTTGGTTTATATGAAGGTAAACAATATTATCACACAAATCTTAATCTTATAACTGCAGCCTCACTTGAATTACTTGATGATTAGCCTCTAGGCATAACGCTCATCTCCTTCAGTTATACCTTCATTATCATCAGATTCATTAATTTCATCCTCTGCGTGCTAAAACGTCGTATGGTTAAAGGCAACATTTAGCAATATTCAGAATATTGGCAGGGTTTCCCATTCTCTGCTGAAGAGTTTGTGAAAGCAATATTACACCAAGAGGATCAAGAAGTTAATTTTTCCTTTAAATCCTCGATGCATTTGAGGTAATAGTTAAATTAAAAAATATTAGTGCTTAATTATTTAATTGTCATTTCCGTGCATGCTAAGCACAGCAAATGGCCTTGAGGTGAACCCCCGAGGGGCTTTGCCAGGGCGTGGCTGGGTGAGCATCCTCCTGCTGAATGCAAAGGGCACAGCCACAGGGGCTGGGATCTGACACCAGAGAGGGCGCTTGGCCGCTGGGGTAAGAGTTGCACTTGCCGAATCGCTACCTGTCAGCAGCCGAGTTTGCTAATCCTCCTATTAGCTAGGGCTTTGTAAGCAGGCTTGTCTTTTTGTATTCCACGGTTGTTCTTGGCAGTGCTTTACACCACCAGGTTGTACGTAATTCCGCTATATTCCAATTCCATTATTACTGTTTTAAATAAACCCCGTTGGAAGGAGGCTGAGAGATCACTCAGCACAGCGGGGAAGTGAAGGATGGAAACCAGCCGTCGAGGTTACAAGCTCAAGAGAAACTGTCTCTAAGCGACACAGCTGATGAATCCAGACACAGCAAAACCATCACATCAAGGCTGGCATAGTCTTCCCAAGCCTCCCAGGGCAAGCTTATTGTCGTGGTTTAGCCCCACTCGGCAACTAAGCACCACGCAGCCGCTCGCTCACCCTCCCCCTCCCCGGTGGGATGGGGGAGAGAATCGGAAGGGCAAGAGTAAGAAAACCCACGGGTTGAGATAAGAACAGTTTAATAATTGAAATAAAATAATAATAATAGTAATAATAATAATAATAATTGTAATGAAAAGGAGAACGAGAGAGACAAACAAAACCCAGGGAAAAGAAAACAAGTGATGCAACCGCTCACCACCCGCCGACCGACACCCAGCCAGTCCCCGAGCAGCGATCGCTGCCCCCCGGCTAACTCCCCTCGGTTTATATACTGAGCATGACGTCATATGGTATGGAATAGCCCTTTGGTCGATTTGGATCAACTATCTTGGGCCGTGCCCCCTCCCAACTTCTTGTGCACCTGGCAGAGCATGGGAAGCTGAAAAAGAAAGTCCTTGACTAGTCTAAGCATTACTTAGCAACAACTAAAACATCAGTGTGTTATCAACATTCTTCTCATGCTAAATCCAAAACACAGCACTATGCTAGCTACTAGGAAGAAAAGTAACTCTAACTCAGCTGAAACCAGGACACTTATCAAATTGTTGTTCATTATAGCTATGATAGAGTAAAATGGGGTGTTGTACCACTTATTTTTAAAACGTGTTGAATAGTCCCTGCTTGTGGTTTTGACAAGATTCCCCCACCCTCCCGTAACAAGGGCAAACCCCTTCCAGATGCTAAATGTGCCCTTCAAGAATTATAAGGGGTAGATATGTAAAAATGAATAGTCTAAACCTGCTTCTGTATCAGCTTATAAAGGCTTTCATCCAGCACCATCAGAACAAAAAATGTACCAAATGAATATAACAGATTAGCAACCAGTTCACAGCATTATAGAACATTTTTGTACTCTTTGTCCAATAAGGAGAACAAGTATATAACTTACAAAAATAGCCGTACACATTCCAGCTAGAGGCATAGTGACCAGGACAGCTAAGGTATCAAGCACATAGATCTTTTTTCTAGATCACTAAATTAAATTTTCTGTTACAAACACATTATTTTAGCTTCTTAGTAAATCAACATCTTTGGCAACATGCAGAGATTGGTGCAACACCACTTGTAGGTGAGAAGAGATACAGCTGACCTGCCAGCAAGTAAACCGCAGAAACATTCCCCCGACATACTGAATATATTTGGTAAAAGGAAGGAATTAAGTAAATACACATGCAAATATACGTAGGCCAATTTAATAGAGGCCTTCGAACTCAAGTGCTAACATTTGTACAGCTTAGGCTCTGCATATCCCTTGTGTACTTTCAAGCTACAGACAGCTTCATTCAATAGGACAAATACCACTTGCGTTAGAGGAGCAGGTGAAGTATTTCTCTGGCCTGTCTTCCAGGGCTGGAGCCCAGCTACAGGATGGAAAGCGGAACCCAAAATATATTTAATGAAGGAGAGATTTAAAGTTACGATTTTAAGTTTCTAATACCCGTTTTAGAGAAGATTGTTCAAATAACATTTATTTCTGCAGAAAACAGATCCCCTCAATGTAGCAAGGATTCAGCAATTCAGAGACGCCTCAGCCCTGGGGTTGTGGTGTTTTTCCTCGATATCCCTTTAGAAAGCCAACCTCAGACATTTGCAAGGTTACAAACCAGTACTTTCCCAGTGTCTTTTGGAGGTTTCTCACAGCTGGTTGGGGATGACATTAAACTGAGGTAGGGAGGAGTGAGCTGTGCTGATGTGCATGAGAGTCCTCAGCGCCATTCTATACCAGGCATGACTCCTCCAGGGAATTCGTCTTTTCTTTAAAAAAAAATTAAAAAAAAAATTAAAACCCCTAACTCCTCAGTTATTTCCAAATTTGCAGTCACATGGAGAGCTTGTGAAGCCTCCTGCTATCTTTACACTGTCTTTATCTGGGCTTTGGACCAGCTCTTAATGACACTTGTGAGTGACTGACGGCAGACTGGCACTGCTACAGCAGGGATGTGAACACGAGCTTGGCTACAGACTTCATGTGTGCAGAATCATACCCAACAAATTAAATTAAATTAAGTTACATTGAAGCCAGTGACCACTTAGGGACCATTAAAATGTCAGTTAATTAAAGCTGGTTTTACCAAAGGTTATGAGACAAATTATCATCTGTTAATCTGTCAGAATCTGAAACTGAAATGCCCTGAACAGTTTAGGGGATATTTTAAGGTGATCAGACAACAGAACAAGTTACCTTTTTTTCGCATGGACTTGCCTATGTAAAGCTGCTTGCCCTCCACAAAAGAAAAAAGGGCTCGAGAAAGTTGGTTACTCCCTCAAGAGGCCACAACGAGACCGGGTTCCATGAATAATCCCATCCATAAATCATGAGATTTTGGGAATTAATTGTAGTTTCGTAAGATTAAGAGAGTCAAGGAAAAATGTTTTAATTGAAAGGGCTCGATTAGTTCTAAAACTACGTAATGGTAAAACTTATTGCGTCTTGATTTTACCTGTTGCTTTTACATTTGCTTGGGATCAAATCCAGACAATCTCAAACCAAAAGCAACAGGCCAACTAAAGAAGAAAGGTATTTTCTAGGGAGAGCAAAATTAGAGCAATCTGGCCCCAATTTGTTTAAATAGCAATTATAAAATGAGTTAACTGCAAAAAGATACTTGGTTTCAGAACCAGAGACCTTCTCCTTAACAGCCACATTGAGTGGTGTATGCATGTCTCATCTCACATATCTTTTCAAAAAAACTAATTAAAAACATGGCATGGTGTCAAGCTTTTGTGTACGTCTAAATCTCATCTCCATAAACTAATAGGATCAGTCCCTTCCTAGGCAATGCCTGCTTCTGTGTTATGATAGAAAAGTGAGATGGTAATAACCTCTTGGGCCTTATTTCTTGAGTTTATATTTAAAAAAAAAAAAAAAAAATATCAGGCAAGGCAGGAGGCAGACTGGAATAAACACGGGGCTCTAATTTCAACCAAGAGTAATTATTTGCCCTGCAGCCACCTGTACATGCTCAACAAAATCATACTCTCTGACCTCCAGGTATTTCTAAATGTTAGGTACAGAGGTGAGCAGCTTTTAGGTAATGTCATCGAGACGTAAATTTTAAATGATGTTTCTATTAGTTTTGAATCCCAGAACTCAGCAGCTGGAGAGCATCCATCTCTCTCTTCCTCTAAGGGGACGATCTCCAAATCACTCATTTTTTTCAAAAGGCAGTTTCCTTCAGTTCAAATTTTGAACCAAGCACTTGAAGCGCAGCGTGTCTTACTGCTAACAAGACTTTTAGGCAGTGCTGATGCGGTAAACTTCAGTTTCTACTGGAACAAAAGGGGACTTCAAGAAGGTCTTGTAGCAGTACGCAGTAGCCAGGCCAAGAAATCCCATGTAAATGAAGACCTAATCCCCTAAACACTGAACTAATACAGCTCGGCGGGGCAGTAAACAGCTGGAAAAGAGAGTTTGGAAAGTCACCGTGGCCCAGCAGGTGGGTAGTCATCATGCCCCGGTGCAAATCCCAGTTTCACCAATTACTGTGCTTCATGATCCCTTTCCTCAGCTTTCCCAGTGCATCTTGACAAAAAGTACTATCTAGAAAAGCAAACAATATTTTTTATACAAATAAATTATATATATTACATATTTTTCTATATACACACTAGCTATATGCATGGTACAACTTCGTGTGGATAAAATACGTGATAGGAGGAGGCTGTCCCCCAAAACCTGTCCAGACCAGCAGGTTCCTTGCGGGTCCCTGTGACCAAGGTTTCCCAGTGCCTGCACCTTCTTCCCCATCAGCAGGAGTCCCGTGTGACTGCCTGGCACCTACCGCATGCCCAGCATGTCTCTGGGACTTCAAAAAACGAATGTAATTGAAATAATTCCTTCATTTATTCATCCACATACACAAGCAGCAGATCACAGCAGGCGTGCAGGAGACCCGATTTTTAAATATTTGAAGAATCAAAAAGCAAGAGCGGCGAAAGAGGACCCATAAAATAGGCTGCACAACATCCCATGCTGATCTGGCTCCTCTGGTTCTCCTTCCCTCCCTGTGCACACATCAAAGGCCTTTCAGAGAGCTGAATCAGCAGAAAGTTAACCTCTTTTCTGGATAGATGGGAAGCAGGACAGAGTTGAGGACAAGAAGAGGGTGAGACCAGCTGTTAGTTTGGCTTAAGTTGCCACAAAGCATGGATCCAAGGTATTGGACCACACAGCATTGAAACCAACCTAAACCTGCATTGCTCCCAAAAGAAGTGGTCCAGTCCTTACTCCCAACTTCTCATTTACCACCCAGGTAGCAGTTCCTTCCCCCAGCACCAGCTTTCACACAGCAGTGTGGCCAGGGTGAGATCAGATCACTTTTAGCTCATGGTGCTTTTTTCTAAGCTCATTTACAGATGGGCTCGCTCACATTTCGCTGCATGGGCAAAGACATGCTGTTCCAGCACCCTGCCATGGACCACCCATCACCACTGGGTGTCCAGATCCTCATCACCTGCACCCAAGGAACAACACAAGCTTTGGCAGGATTCAGTCCTGTATACAAGAGGCAAAAGGCCAAATTTCTTCCAGGCATCCTTGGCATACCCCAGCTGGAGAGGCAGCCTCAACCTCCCTCTTTTGTTTTCCATCAGCAAGGGATAACTTCTGCTTTGGCGGGTTTTTTTGGGGGGAGGATAATAACAATTAGCAGAGAATCAAACTGTGAAGAGGGGTAAATGACACCCCTAAGAGTTCACAGGTAGTCAATACAAGCTTAATTAAGGCTACAACCCCACAGTGCACAGGTTTTGCCCCTAAGATCAATTTAAAGGCTCCCCCCTCCCATCAGCCCTGGCTCAGCTCACTGCCCCTTCACTAGAAAAGAGATGACAAACCATGTGGATTCAAAAAAAATACCCCTTAAAAACTCCTGCTTCCTCTCCACCAGATATTTTTAACACGTGTCCTCAAATGAGGGGCTCAGATACAGAGCAGGAAAGATTTGTATTACAGTACTTGTGACCCCAATCTATATGCAAAATATAGCACAGGTGCCTGTATTATGAAGTTTCACTGCTTGAGAAGAAAATAATTTTTTTTTGCCTTCAAATATCATTTTCAGGAAGACGCCCTGCATTGCAAACGGCTCTTGCTTGCCAGGCTTGCGCTCATTTATTTGGCTGTGCTGACCCCCAGAGTCCGGCGCCCTGCACGGCACATCCTAACGCAGAGACCCACCGGGTCCCTAACACGCTTTCCACCCGCTGCCACTAAATTTAAAGAGGTTTTGCTGAAGTGATTGCTCCCACAGGCCGGGGATGATTGCACCCTGACAGTGCGAGAGAAAACAGACATTTACCCCGCGTCGCCTCAAATTGCTGCGTGCGCGAGAAACTGCAGAATTAACTAGATAAGGAAAAAAAAAAAATACATAGGCATTACAAGAAAAGCACGTAAAGAAACTCACAGGGAAGCTGTCTGATTTTATCTGATATCTTCAGCCACACACCTGGCAAAACCTGAATTATCACTAGATAAGCACCAGCTGTGGCAGAAGAGAATCCTTCATTTCTGCTTCTTGAGTCAGGGGAAGCTGATACTATTTTCTATTTTCTATTGTACTTTTTAGGACTTTCTACTTCCATTTTTCTGCAATAATTGTTTGCCATATTAATAACTATCAAACATACTAATCACTCATTATTAAACACACAGAAAACAGAGATAGGTAATTTGGGTTAATTATTCTTAGGTGATTGTTGAGTAAGAGAAATTATTGTTTAGAACGCGGTTGCAATGTTAAAAACCACTGTGATGGAGCCCAAAACTACTCCAGCACAGAGGATGCTGAAAGCTAAGTGACTCCTCTCTTGTTTTATTGAGGAAAGCAGTTTCTCAATTTCAGAATTTCAGAACTCAGGACAATAAAGCATAGACATTAAAGCTCAGAAGCCCCCAAAGGCAAACACGATTACGAGAGCTGCATGGACAAGGGCAGAGCAAAGGATGCTCTCAGCGTGGCTCCCATGCGAATGCCACCCAGGCAGCACACCCCCCGCAGCACCCGTCGGCTGGGCCAGCAAGGGAGGCCCCGAGGAGCTCTGTACGTATCTGCAAGACAGCCACCTCCTCATCCCACAGCACTGTCTTCTCCCATCACGTCCGTTCTAGCAATGGTTCACCTTGATTCCCTTTTGCTGCCAAATCCATTGCAGAGCCCTTTCCAGGCTGCCTGGAGCAGCATGCTGCAGAGATACAGCAAGTTCCAGCTGGCAGCGTGGGGCTCCCTGCTCATCTACCAGGGCTCCTACTTGCTGGTGTCCCTGCCAGGCTTCATCTACCAGTTCATCCCAGCCATGAAGAAACACAGGATTCAGCCTGTAAGCAGGGACAAGAGAATCACAGAATGCTTTGGGTTGGAAGGGACCTTCAGAGGTCATCTAGTCCAACCCCCTGCAGGGAGCAGGGACATCTTTAACCAGATCAGGTTGCTCACAGCCCCGTCCAACCTGACCTCGAATGTTTCCAGGGATGGGGCCTCCACCACCTCTCTGGGCAACCCCTTCCAGTGCTTCACCACCCTCAGCGTAAACAATTTCTTCCTTCTATCCAGCCTAAATCTCCCCTCCTTTAGTTTAAAACCATCACCCCTTGTCCTGTCACCACAGGCCTTGCTAAAAAGCCTGTCCCCATCTTTCCTCTAGGCCCCCTTGAAGCACTGCAAGGCCGCACTAAGGTCTCCCCGCAGCCTTCTCTAAAGCAGGAACAGATGTGCATAGACCCCTATAAAAATTAAACAAGAAAAAAAAACCAAAAAGCAGATGAGAACGTTCCTACTCACGTAGTCACAGGATGGGGTTGGCTATCTATTCCACCTACAAAGAGGTCAGATGTTTTTGGGGGACCTGTGTTCATTCTGACTCCGGGTGAGTTTGCAGAGGCTGTCAGTTTACTTTATTTTGTAAAGAAGGGGGAAGCTAAAGTGATCAACTCCCTCTGCATTTTTTAATCTTTAAGTTTGACAGGTCTAGCTCTTCATGTTGTTCAGGAAAGAAACGTTGATTTGGGGCCCACTTCGTGAGACGCCTAACAAAAACAAAAAAAAACCCTCTGGCTCCAAATAAAGAGCTTGTGAACCAACTATTCCCCTAAATGAAAACAGTTCTGTGAAACTAACACATTTGAGGGGATTTTTTGCTTTGGGTTTTTTGTTTTGATTTGTTTTAATTCACTTTTCCCCTCCTCCTTGGTTGTTTTAGGACAAGCCTGAAACTTGGGAAGAGCCATGGAAGAGTGTCAAGACCTCACTGATAAGAATCCGCACTTTTCTTCTACCAGCATTCCTTTTAGGCTACTCCTACTCAGAGTACTTCAACATCCCTTACGACTGGGACTCCATGCCTCCATGGTATTGCATACTCCTTAAAACCTTGAGACTATCAAAGATGGGCAAAACCACCTGCTTTACTCCCCTACAAAATTATCACTACAATTAACATTTCTGTCTCCCTTTTCTGGTAGGTATTCTGTTGCTGCTTGATACTTGGGCTGCTTTATAATTGAAGATACATGGATCTACTTCATGCACAGATTAATGCATCACAAGACCTTCTACCCATATTTACATAAACTTCATCATGAATTTAAGGCGCAATCATAATAAATTGACAATGAACAGTAGATGGCATTCCAGAGTGCAGCTGAGCTGTGAATGGGCAGTTATGGCTCTCAGTCTTTGGGAATGGAGTAAAAATTGATATTTCGTAAAGTACCTTATTTACTAAAAATCGAACAAGCTATTACTCAGTAATGTTCATACTCTGGGGAGCAGGGAGGGGAGAAGGGGTAAAAACAATCTTCAAATTAGTCAAGATGCTTGAAGCAAAATAAGATGATGTGGGAAAAGTTGGGCTTCATGAAAACCACTGCCTGAGCTCTAGTGCTTTGCCAAGCCTTCCCTCACCCTCAATGCTGAGCCCTTACTGTATGTAGACATCAACGACGCGATCTTTTTACTCAAAATCTGCAGAGGAGGAAGCGTTACAATCAGAAAAGCAAGAAAACAAAGACAGAATACTGGGTGCCAGGACCATTTCCCATCCAGTGCTCCCCACATATGCTGACCAGACGCATGCCTTGCAGGCACGACTTGCTATGCACTCCCTATATGTCAGCCTTGTAGAGCACATCGTCACAGGATCGGGTGTCTTTGCTGCAGTACATATCTTCTGCAAACACTGATTCACGGCGGGGGTCTGGTTTGCAGCACTTCTACTGAAAACTATGGATACACACAGATAAATAACCATGGAAAGATCTGGAAACTTTAAAGTACTGTTTTGGCTCTGTACATTTGAGGAGAAAAAAAGTACTTTGTCATTTGCTACGATCAGATTCTTGCCTTGTGCCTTCTCCTTTGATCTAGGAACTAACTGAAGCGTCTTTCTCTTGCACACAGCACTAGAAAGACCATACAGTTTCCCTTACCCAAATCCAGGTATCCTCATGGATGAGGGTTTAAGGCTTATTTTCTGTGCAAGTTTAATATACCTATATACTTTTTTTAAATTTAAAGCTCAATGCCACCTTTAGCCTCGGGGGAAAAAAAAACAAAACCAAACAAACAACAAGAAAAAAACCCAAGGAAGTTTGTCTTTAGGTAAGAGACATTTTTCACAACCCAGATGGGAATTATCTTCCCTCTCCTCCCTGCACAAATGGCAACCTGATAAATCTTTTATAACCTCTATCTATCCTCCTGTGAAGACAGGATCTTTGCTCTTGGCTGTGCTTCCCAACCTCCACCTTTTCTGCACCAAGGCTGACATTTGTCTCTTCAGCCGCTGCCGTAGCTCAGGGCTCTGTGAACAGGGACACATCACCCCTGAATGCCCCTCTGCCACCAGCGTGCTGGACACCCGGATGGAGCCGCAACGTGCCCCCCAGCTGCAGGGCTGGTTGTCATTGACACTGTGTGCACATAGGGGACAAAGGGAAAGTGCTGAAGCAGGAGAAAAAAAAAAAAGAAAGGAAAAAAAGTAATAATAAATAGCATCCTGGAAGTGAACCAGAAGAACGGTATCACTCGAGGTATCATTCAGGACCACGTACTACCCAGGAACCCTGCATCAGCAGGCAGGCTGCTTATAGCACCGATACATCACCCACGCTGGGACAGCCCAGTGGGAGCCAGAACCAGGACTCCCACCTGCAAACGAGCTGGAGCCCCTCAGCAGCATCACCTTGGCTGCAGCCAGTGCCTCGGTGCATCCCACTGCCATCACGATCACAGCATGGAGCCTACATTCCTTCATTCAGCACCAGAGGCTGCAATAGTTTGCCATAAGCAAGTGTGATAAACGCTGGAACTAGTTAAATGTAAAATAGCTATTCAGGAAAATGTCCAGCTCCAAGGACAGGTTAAGCCAAGAGAAAGTCTGTGATGTTGTATCCTCAATACATCATCTTGTAGGAAAACATCCTCTACAATTAGGGGAGGATCCCAGCACTTTTTTTCCTTCCAGCATAAATTATTAGGGATGTAGGGAGAAGGCACAACAGAGAAAACATAAGACTTCACTATGATCTCACACAAATACCACCACCATCTGCAAAATGCCTGGCACTAGGCTCATTTGCAGCAAGAGGGGCTCGCATCCATCTCTACCCAAGGAATAAGCCACCCATACAACACGCATAACCCAATGCTAAGAGCTTCCACCCCCTTTGTACATACCATTTTTCCCGCAGCTTCATCCTCACTTAGCATGCCCTCTCCTCCGGCCGCAGCGGGTACATCATCCCTTACAACCCACTCCAGTACGTCCCCTTCACACTCGACACCGCTTTCCATGACTTCCACCACAGCAACTTTCACAGAAACTACTCTCCTGTCTTCAGCAGGTGGGACGAGTTGTTTGGGACTAACGAGGAGTATAAGCCATTTCTTGCAAAGAAAAAGCAGAAGGAAATCCAAAAAAGTCCCAGAGTGGCCAGGGAAAGAGGAGGGACATACACAGATGAAGCAGTCAACACCTGCAGCTTGAACCAATCGATCACAATTAAGGTTTAAGTCATCAAGCAGGTGTTGCTCCTTTAAGTAATTCACTTCCACCTGGTTTCCCACTTTTTTTTTTTTTTTAAGGTAGCTCCCTACCAAAGCAGCTGCAGTCACTGCTTGTTCCCAATAACCACCAGGATCAATTATAGCTATAGCCATTTTAACAATTAAATTACTAATGCTCCAAGCCTCAGCCTTCACATCATGCTGAATGACTCATTTCACAGCGATGATGTGATGATCATTTGCTCTTGTAATTTGGGTCAATCTGTATATTAATAAACATTGGGTTTAAGTAAGAATATAAAAATAATGGTTTAATTTCTTGCTAGATAAGCCAAACTACTCCCAATATCTCATATGCTTTCCAAAAAGAAGCACATTTTACATTCCAGATATAGCTCTTAGAAACAACATACGCAACTAGTAACTGCACTGATTTTTGAGACATACCAGTTCTCTGAGACATGCAGCCCACAAGTCCATTCACACTCTGAGCTCTTGTGAGCCACAGGCCTTTTAAACCTCCTTTTGCCTTTGCTCCATCCGTTGGGTTAAGCCTGGACCGTGGTGCACCACAGCAGATACAGGCTAAGACATGGCCTGCAGCCTTTGTTCTTTGCAAATCCTCATCTAAGGGGGATTTTAAGAACCATGGGGCAGAAGACAGGGCAAGTGGGTCATGAACCACTGATCTCGTAGGACCCTGTTAACTGACGGGTGTTTTGGCAGGCTGTAGTTAGGCTGGAGGATAAGCATTGGAACAGGCTGTCCAGAGAGGTGGTGGAGTCACCATCCCTGGAGGTGTTCAAAAAATGTGTAGACGTGGCACTTCAGGACATGGTATAGTAGGCATGGTGGTGTTGGGTTGACGGTTGGACTAGATGATCTTAGAGGTCTTTTCCAACCTTAATGATTCTATGATTCTATAAATGGAGAAGAAGCACTCAGAGCCAGCAAGTGGTTTCCTAACATCAGGTTGGGTGGTAGACATAGGTCCTAAAATCTTAGAAACTCATTTAGTGTAAGAGCCCTTAGCTGTTTAAACCCTCAAACCTAGTCTCAAACCAAGTCTGAACTTGGAAAGTCAATTTAGACAAAATCTAACACTTCTGGAATGGTTTTATGATGGTCACCTTTCTAGGTAACCACAAATCAAGTGTCCCAGGCTGTTTTCCATTAGTCCACAAATCACCTGCAACTTATCAACAGCATATTTTCCACTAACTGAGGTCTGTTATCACTTCAGGTCTGCGCAGCTGCCTCGGGGATTTCTGGGCACTGGGTCAAAGCTCCAACCCTCTGGCACATAACATGTGCCCTGGGGTGCAACAGCTACAGCAATGCATTAAGGCACATGTGATTACATACGTCATATACATTATTGCGTTTAAAACTAAACCGATAACATGCAAATTGATAGCTCATTAAACTCTCCTTAGACAGGTAAGAAATATTATCCAATTCTGAATTAAATTAGAGCTGTCTGGAAGACTGTAGCTCTATAAATACTATAGTTGCCAGCAGAGAAAACTCTGTCATGAAAAAAAATCAACCCAAAGCACAGAGCAACTTGGCAAGGGTTCCAGCCGAGGAGGAGGAGGAGGGGCTGTATGCAATGTTTCCCAATCATCAAGACCTGAACCCTAATTTGGCTCAGGTGCCCGTAGCTCCAGCTGGAAGGGTGGCTCACCGAGCTCCCCCGACACATCAACAGGGGGACTTTGCAAGCACAGGAGCCCTGCAAAGCTGGAAGCTTTGTGCTATTTGCACCAGAGCTGTGTGGTATTTTACAATATACACAGTAGGCAAAGTGTTCCAGGTAGGAAAGCTGCAGGGAGGCAGAATGGGGCACCAGGAGGAGATTTGGTTGTGAGTAAATGGGGACAGGCTTTTTAGCAAGGCCTGTGGTGACAGGACAAGGGGTGATGGTTTTAAACTAAAGGAGGGGAGATTTAGGCTGGATATAAGGAAGACATTTTTTACAGTGAGGGTGGTGAAGCCCTGGCACAGGTTGCCCAGAGAGGTGGTGGAGGCCCCATCCCTGGGAACATTCCAGGTCAGGTTGGACGGGGCTGTGAGCAACCTGATCTGGTTAAAGATGTCCCTGCTCCCTGCAGGGGGTTGGACTGGATGGCCTCTAAAGGTCCCTTCCAACCCAAAGCATTCTGTGATTCTAAAGCATAAAGTAAAACAAAACTTTCTGTCTGTGTGTGTCTCAGATCCATGTGAGTTGCCCTGCTCCTCTGCCAGAAAAACAGAGCCCAGTAATTTCTTTAGGGAGATTCAGGAAAGCTGAGCTGTGCGGGGCAAAATGCAGGGCAGAAAGAGATGCCCCTTCCCAGGGTAAAAAAGGAAAGAAGAAACCAGCATAAACCAACACTACCAGGATGTAATGCAATTAAAAATGTCTTATGAACAAGTGCAGCTTTTCTGATGTTGCTGCGTAGGACTGGCAGCTGGGACTGACCAGCAGGAATTGCTTGTGCTTAAAAATCCTTCAGAAATATCAAATAAAATCTCAGGGTTCATTTCTGTCCCAGCACAACTCTTGACTTCAAGCACAGGATTTAAATTATACTTCAGCATTTGCCCAGTGGGACAAACTCACCATTGGGTGAGATAGCATTGTAGGAAGAGTATAATGTAGAGAAGTATGAGAAGGACATTCAAAAATAATGTTTAAACTTCTTATGCTTTAGAGAAGAACAGATCCTTTGGGACAGGCATTGTGCATCCTTTAAAGGGTGCCTTTAGAAGTTTTACTGATTGAAAAAAAGAGACTCTAACATTTTAAGACCTGTAATTTACTGAGCAACGTGCTTAGCAGAGTCTGTGGATGTTCGCGGTGAAAGAAAGGGAAGGAGAAGCCTCATGATAATACAGTTTGTAAATCAGGGCCGAATCAAATGCACTGAGCTTCAGCAGCTGCGTCAATTAAATCTCATTCAATTTGCTGAACAAGAACGTTAACATTAATCACTTTGGCAAATTTCTTAGAATATTTTGTGTCACTAAGTAGTTAAGTGATTTTGTTTGCAGTGCAGAATAACATTATATGAAGCGATATCATTAGTCGCTGAGAAACTGTGGGATGCTCTCGGAACCCCTGTGTGGTTCATGGCAACATTTCTGTAGTGGTCCTGTGCCTCCTAGAGGCTACTTTTCACAGAAGCATCCAACAGATTTTTTTTTTTTTTTAATTGCAATTATTTTTGCCATCGCACAGCACCCTCAGCACAGCCAAAGAACAAGCCGCCAGCCAGGTGAGAAGCAATTTTGCCTTCTGAAGCCACCACATCCATGTCCCATCTCCAGGCCACATCAACATTGCTTGGAGAAAGGAGGGTCTGTGCAAATTCCCACTACAGTTCAGGGCACAGGGATGCAGGGAATCCCTCTTTGGCTGTATTTATTCATTTGGGGCTACAATGAAATAGGTACATCTTTTATCAGATGTTTGCAATTTCCATAGCTGAGGTTGTTTTCTGCCCTACCTTTGATTCCGTTTCCGGATGACTCATGAACCAAATTAGACAGTATCGCTGTTGCAGAAGAGGTATATCTCATCCCGGGTTATTTCAAAATGCCTGCTACCCAGCAACAAAAAGGGGAGCTGTTTTTCCGAGCTTGGCAACAGCCACCCAGGCTGGGGCACCCAGCCTGAGAAACGCGTGGGTGCAAGGGAGCCTGCAGGAGAACAACAGGGGTGAGCATCACCTCCGAGACGTTCAGCTTGATGATCAGCTTGCTCATTAGAGAGAGCATTTAGGGGGCAATACAGCAAGTGTCTTTCAACAGGTAAAAGTCTCAACATCACCACATCTCACAACATCAGTGATGCTCCCTGGAAACAGCCCTCCTGCAAGCCAGGAGCAGAGAGCTGCGCGGTGTACCAGCAGAGGTGAGGTGGGACCTGAACTTGCCGGGCTCACCGTGCTGCCCAGTGCAGCGGTGGGGGGAAATGCCCAATTCGGTCAGGGACCAGAGCTGCTCCGCCGTACAACCCCGCTGGGTGAGTTTTCCCTGTATTTCCTTTCCTTACTGCAAAAGCACTTGCCCTTCTGAGGTGGATGAGACAAGGTGGGAGACACCGCTATATGGTCCTTGCCTTGCCAAGAGTGAAATCTGGCGTGCGACGCATGCCAAAAGATTAAAATGTAGGATGCAAAAAGAAAAAAACCTAATAAAAAAAAAAATGTAGGCAGCAAAATCAAGGTAGTGAGATTTCTTTCTGTATTGCAAAGGATTTCTTCAGCCACAACTTCATAGGTTTGTAGATTTATCAGTTTAAACACGAATAAAAAGGGGCCAACTGTGCGGGAGACAAGTACTTTTGAAATAAAACAAGGAAGAGTTGCGAAGTCCCCCAGCTGCACAGAGCAACCCACAATACATCGTTACCTGTGTTCATCAGGCAGTTAAATATCAGGACCCCACGTGGTAAATTTGACATCATACGTTGTTGTTAGCAGATGAGGCATGAGGAGCATTTCTAGAAAGCTAGAGAGCTCCGTGAGACGTATCATAAGCATGAGACAAAATGAGTCGTGCTACCTGTTGAATGTGTTGATCTTTCCCGTGGTGTAGGAAATGAGTTACTTCATGGTGTTATTAAGAAGTATTGAGCCCATGGGGGTAAACCCTCCTTTTTTTCATGTTTCCTCTCTTCCCAATCGCATTCACTGAAAGGTCCTGTCTTCTGCCATCAATGCCCCTAACCAAGGGCTTTCCCACCCCCAAGAGAAACACTCTTCTCCTACACCCCAGCCGCCCAACGGCCTTAAACTTCCCTTGGAAAAGGAGCAGCGCAGACTCCAGAAAAACATCAGGGCCAGGCGTCAGGGCAGCATCTCCTCCAGCGTTTGGACCTCTCAGCATCGGCATGCGTGAGTACTGCTGCCCCACTTCCAAGGACACAAAGTAAACCCAGGGTTTGTATTTGCTGTAATTAGAGGGGAAAAAAAAAAAGCCATGTGGAGTGATGAGATTGTTCCTCGCTGTCAGAAGCCAACGAAATCAAAACAGACCCAGAAGAGTTTCATTAGTCCAGTTTTTATTCAAATTAAAGGATGGGGAACTACAACAAGATTTTTTTTTTTTTTATATAATATAAATATGCCAGTGAAGAATGTTTCTTGAGTCGTTCATCGCACTGGACAAGACAGCTGTCAAGAAAATTACTTTGCAAAGTCCTTGGTCCTTCACACTCATGCAAAAAATCTTTAATTAAAAAAAATTAGCTTAAACAGTCAACTGACTCATTACATTATACTGTCAGCTATTGAACCAACAAAGTCTGTTTTACAAAAACAAAGAATTTCACACCCAGGTAAATTATTTCACAATCGCCCATTTGTCTTAAAGGGTTTTTTATACATAAAATATACAAATTAAAATTCTCAATATTTATTTATTGTCACTGTAGAGGAAAATAATTTATAACCCCATAAACAAAGATAAGGGCAGAAGAAAAAAGTAAATTCACTCCTTTCCAGACTATAACGTCTACCACACTCCCAAACACTGTAGCTTCGAGCAACAAATTACGCTCATGTGAATGTGATTAGTGGGCACGATGGTAAGCCAAGGGGGCAACTGCTTTGATACTACATTTTATTAGTAACAAATCCCAAAGATTAAAACGAGCTGCATTTATCTGTTGAACCATCATGTTAGCTTGACAAATAGGCATCATACATGGCTGGATCATACATCATACATGGCTGGATATTAAGGATTTTGGTCTCCGAACGCTGCGAACGAGAGAACAGTACGAAGCTTTCATGGTGGTGTCATGCAAATGCTGCCAAGTGTATTTACGGTAATTACAGTGCTGTACACATCTGTACAAAAAAAGTATTTGGATAAACTGAATGAACTGAAAATTGGTTTTCATCACCCCCAAATTATCTATTAGGCACAAATGGAGAAGATGGACTTGATTCAAACTTGTTTAAACAACAGATTGCTTGAGGCAAATCTATCCTGCTTTACGTGCGCTTGCCTGTTTTGCAAACCCAGCAGCGTGTGTACCCACAGGCGATGCTGTCGGGTTTTGTGGGTGCGCATCCATGGGGATGCTCCCTCCACAAGAGCAAAGTCACCTTTGGGAAACCCACGGCCAGAATCTGGCAGGGGGTCAGCACACGGTGACCCCCAAAAAGAGCCGGCAACAGAAGAGAGCTGAGGAAAGCCTTCATATTCACAAAGGACCATTGCGAGGAAGTAGCCTGAGTGCGGTTTGTAAAGCTTTTACAAAACCTCCTGCAATAATTTCACCGGTTTTGGCAGCCTGGGGGCTTTGCACGCGTGCGCTGTTGTGTGCAGGGCATCCTCCATCTTCAAGCAGCACCGCACTCACGCAGGAGCCGAGAAACGAAACCGCCGAGAGACAGCTTGGCCACCAAGCTGACTGGGAAGCCAACACACGGCACAAGAAAATTAAATCAGGGTATTGAAATTGTTGTAAAATAACTAATAATCTAAGAGCATACTGGTGACTGAGGTAATGGATTTCAATTTATCTCATAATGTCGAGCCCAACGCTGTCCTCCTAATATGTTAGAATCAACATAAGAGCTATCCCAGATCTTCGTTACAACATTTAATTTCTTGTGCAGAAAAGATACAGATTCATACCTACATCATGGCCAGCAAAAACTGCACTGGAGTGTAAGAATTAGATCCAGAATTTAACAGAAGTGTCATTGACGACCATAAAAAGCAATCCAAAAAATTATTTAAAATTTGTCTTATAAAAATATTTACAGTAACATTTGTTAGCGCTAATGCTACGTTTTCAGTCCTAGAAAAAGGCAATCTTTAAAGGATCTGGCTCAGGTGCTCAGAATTAACAATACAAACATGAAACTACACGCCAAAGACGGACAAATTCAAGAAGCATTTCAAGGCGGGGGGGGATACAGCTGGTTCGTCACGTGTTACGGTTGTTCATATTGCATAGCTGGAAAACGAGGTCACTTGACTTGCATAACACTGCAACGTTTGAGAAGGAAAGAAAGAAACGTGTCGTTTGCCATCGAGAAGAACTGGCTGCAGCCAGGAACGCAGCCCTGGCAAGGGCTGTGAGCCCTAGCCCTGTCCAGCAAGCCGCAGGTCCGGGCCGGCAGTGGGCAGAAATGCCATTTTACAATAGCAGAAAAACACCAAAAACTGTTTTCCTTATAAGCAAGGAAGGTTTATAAAGAGATGTATACCAGGGGAAGAATTATCCAGCTTTCAGGCATATTCACCTTTCACGACATCTGACAAACACAGCAAATTTCAAACTTGCATCTCTCTAGCACTAACTACTGGTTTTTATCTCTAGCCCACGTAAACCCTTAGTCTCTGGGTAATATCTGCCTTTGCTCCAGTGATGCTATAAGTGAGGTTAGCTGGTAACCGTTTCCCACTATTGAACTGTAGTTGGGCTATACGGTAGCTATTTAGCTTTACGTTCCCTATGTCTACACCAGCCCTAACGAGGGCCATGCGTGCCCAAATGCTTGTCCACCCTTGTCCAGTCATCTCAGTCTAACAAGAGATGCCAGCTCTGACCAAAACGCTTTGCCTGTCCCATTTTATCTTCTATTCCCACAGGCTGCATGAAAGGGAAACACCTTTCGGTGTTTGCTTTTGGGGCAGTGAATTTGAGTCAGTCCGAACCAAGGCATCACCTTGCTTATGTCACCGTAAAGGTGCATCTCAGGACCCTGATCCGAAGGCAGCTGCAGTCAGGGATACATTTCTACCAGCCTCAATAGCTTGTACAGTAAGTAAGCAACACCTCGTAAGAGAGCAGCATGTCGTACTACTACTTTGGCACGTTTCGCTGCAGATTGTAGAACCCAAAGCAAAAGGTTTAAAGGGTATGATAGAAAAGACTAATTTTTTTTTAATTATTATTTTCAAGACCTCTGAGCTGACATACAATGGAAGGGTAGACATCAAGAATAATACTGCCATTTCTTTGGACAGTTTGCTTTTGTTTGTACAAACAAGAACATCCAAAGAGGAGTGGGTGCTACCTAACGTTCCCCATGAAGGTCAGCCCCCTCTGTGGGAGGTAACGCAGCAAAGGTAGGTGCTGTTTCCCCACAGTGAACAGGCACCCATCTTACAAGGACTGCGTCAACTCCAACACTAAAAAAAAGAATCTACTTATTTACAGAAGTAACCCACTCCTCTACAAAAGCTGCACAAGGTGATGTAGCTTTAGATCCCTCTGAAATAATTTAAGTATTTTTCTTTTCTACTGTAGAAGGTCACATGGAGTCCTCTTGGTAGGAGATCTACGGAGAAAGAAACCAGCAGAACAACAGTGGTAAGTGCTGGAGCTCAACAGTAACATGGGCAGATTCCGTCCCACATGCCAGGTGCCCACTACAAAAAGCCTCAGCTGATCTACAGAGGGAAAACCAAAACGAAACAAAAAAAAAGAGAAAATCTTTTTCTTCATTAGTTCTCTTTAGCTGGGGAGTCTTTTGGGAGTCCACCCCTATATGCAGAAGCATTCCAGAGCTCACAAGGAGACACAAAAAGGTATTTTAAAGTCAAACATCATCTTAAACAGAAAGCTTTAAGAAGCTGGGATGTAAGCAAGACAGCTACATTACAGCTGGATCCAGATTTGTCTGTTCTGAATAATCTTATGAATTCTTCATACTTAATAGAGGAACGCCTTCAGTACAGGCAAGATTAAAATAGCAATTACAGTGACAGTGATTAGTTAATCTCCATACTCTGGAAGCATTAAAACACTGCAGGTATTTTACCTTGCTCATTAATCACTGCTTGGGTGACAGAGCATTCTCGCCATGTGTAATGTCTCTACATTAATGGCACTGTAAGGTATTTCTTTTAACATCTAAACACTCTATTATGAAATGGCATTGGGATGCTGGACAGAGCTAGAACTGGGGCTTTCAGCACAGCTGAAATGCGTGGGTTGGGAATACTTTCTATTCAAGCAACATTTGTTTCACAGGAGCAATAAACCCCATCGGAACAGCACATGTTTTGTGGGGTTGCAAAGTTTTGCGTGGTTCAGGTGCTGAGACTTCAGCCCCAGGGAAGACACTGCCCAGCAGGTCCCATCACATACAGCAAACAGCATTCATGGCAAGTAGAAAAATCTCATGGTATTTATTTCCACCATACGACAAGCATTTCAGGGATAATACAGTAGTCCAGTGGCATATACAAACGTATGACTGAGACAGCGTCACACTCAAGCCAGAGCACCCTGTTCCAGTCCATTTCTGCTGACTGCTTTTCTTGGTTGGTACTCAGAAGTTTCCACTGCCAGTAGTAAAGTCCACCCTCCAGGCACCGTGAGTAAACAGTTCAACCGATAACGTGCACAGAGCATCAGTAGTGAAGAAATCCAGAAGCGTTCGTTTTTACTCACATGCCCAAACGTAGCAGTTTTGTTTCACACAAGAAATTCGGTGCCTGCAGTTCAAGCACAGTGTTTATCTCAGGACACTAGCCATTGAGAAGAACAGTTGATTGCACCACAGATAACAAGCAACACCTCATGTCTAGCATGGAACAGGTCCCCAGAGGGATTTTGGCTTTGCTACGCAATCCACCGCAGAGCAGATGATGTTTGTAACGTATCACTCATCATGCTAAGACGTTAACAGCAATGAGATGGGTCAAGTCAGAGGTCAGTCACCTTCCCAACACCACCTAGCTGGATCCACTTCACTTCTGCTCCTCGCATTGGCTTGATCATGTGTCACAATGGTTTGTGAATCACAGCCACACCTGTTGTAAGAATGGACAGACAGACACAGTTATCGTAGGAGCAACTCCTGGCTTGCGATGTGGCTAAGATCACCCTGCAAAGCCAAAGACCAGCAACAGGCCAGCACAGAGAGAGAGGTGTCTACTATTTCTGTGAAAGGTTCCTCTACTGAAAGCCACATAAAACACACAAAAATCCAAGACTAAAGCTTCAGGAGGCACAGCCCTTGAGTTTATGAATGACCCCAGCTGTTGCCAGCTCTCCCACTGACTATTTACCTGCATAACTTCTTCCCGTGCTCATGCTGGTTGGTAATAACGTCCACTTGTCCGTGATGGGGTTGTAGTATTCCACCGAGGCCAAATTACAGGAACCATCATCTCCTCCCACCACGTAGAGGAGACCATTCACCGCACACACACCTCAAAGCAGAGCACAGATGGTTAGACATGGGCTAACTCATCCCCGACGACACATCGCCTGCCACGTTCTGATTCATTCCCAACCAGATACCTCACCTTCCATTTCTATCACTTTCTTACAATACTGATCACTTACATCACCAGCACATTAGTCGCGTTAAAAACCACACAGACAACTGCAACCAAACACCACAGAAAGGCTTATTGTGGTTACCTGCATTTCTTCTACACATATTCATGTCTGCTACTTGCTTCCAGGTGTTTGTTCCTGGATCGTAGACTTCCACACTCTTCCTTACTAAGGGACCATCGTGCCCCCCGGTAGCGTACAGCAGCCCGCTGAGAACGCCAACACCTGCCGAACAGAGCCCAGCGTTAGCCAAACACACAGGGGAAAGGGCTGCATGTCCCTGAGTCTTCTGCTGGGTATTGCCTCGGCCTCTCCAAGGCATTTCCAAAACATGGGCCACATATGCCTCAAGATCACCTGGGACATGGTCAACTCTCCACCCAACCACCATGTGGCACTAGAGCAGACCTGCGCAGTAACATCTGGCAGATGTCCTATCTTTCAGGGCGGTGCTCCTTCTCAGGTAGATCTTAGTCTATCTGAGATCAACAGCCTAGTCCCACGACATTCATCTGCCTTTATTCAATCTCTTTGGACTGACGTGTTCTCTCTTCCCTCTACCTCCCTCACCACTGCATCCCACCCCACCTTGTCCCTATCTGCCCGATCTTTTCTACTATGGGGCCCTTTGCTTTTAACTTGATTCCCACTTCCATGAGCCTTATTTTTGCTTTTCCTGATGCCTTTGTGCGACAAGGCTTCATCCCTTGGACACTCTTCCTCTTCTCAACAACTCACTGGCTCCAGTTGAGTTCCTGCCACTGGGTTCCTCACCCCCAACTCCTTCCCCCAAACATGGCAGCAGCACTTGGCACAGACAAGGTGCCCCCAAGGCCACCTTCCAAACCACTTTTGCAGACCCTTGGCTCAATCTCTGGGAATGACAGGGCAACTCCTGTGCCACGGGAACATCTCCTGGTGGTGTGTCACATCCCAAAAATAAGATGTGTCACATCGCTCCGAGTCTTGCCATGGTCAGCAGGAGCACAGACCACAGCAGCTGCCGTGCTCCACCTGCAGGACAGCAACATGAGGCAGGGAGGGAAACTATCTGAGCATTATTGCTCCTCCCTCACCCAAAAACAGGCCAGCACCTAACTGAGACCAACTGATGAATTAAAACTCCAGCAGGCACACCACCATTTGGGGGACAGGAATGCTGCCTCAGGTCTACCACCGTCACCTCTCTCTTCTCCAGATTTTCTTAACTTGCTACGCTGGGTTTATCTTTGACTAGCCATCTCTTGCTGCACCAAGAGGTGTTGAAATCCCAACATGAGATTGGGATTCATGGCTCATCTCTGGAAAACACTGGTAACTAATCTCTAACTGCCATAAACATCCACTTTACTTGGTGAAATTCTCAGTCTGGTTGAGGTACTCCAATGTGCACCATCTAAGAAGAGCAGAACGCGTCCCAGTATATGTCCTGGCCCCAGAGCTGGTGCCTCCCAGTTGACTGGGGAATGGGAACTCATTTAACTGGTGAGGAAATACCGCATCTGAGCCCAGCAGTCTGGGTTTGCAGTGCCTTAGCATTTAACCGTACCCTGCTGTTAGCAAAAAATTTACACTTGTAAGAAATAATTTAATTAGTAAACTAATTTAAGCAAGTAGGAGAGTAAAAGAGTCAAAAACTCTCTAAGGCTTCTCCACCTAAAACTGACTCCCTGTGCGGCAAGACACGGCACACACAGATGGGACGTCCCTGCCAGGAGGGAAAAGCCCAGCAAACCCAGCACTGCCAGCGCCCGCACATCCACACAGCCCCGCTGCCTGGATTGGGGTCACCCCTGAGACTTGGGGACACCGGTCCTCATCTCCGCTAGATGTCAGCATCGGGACGGCAATGCCGGCAGCTCTGAGCACAGTTTCATTTATGGAGCTGTACGATAGATCATGCTGCAGCATCACTTGTGATGAGTGGCACTGGGCAGTCCCCTCGCCGGTGACGGCTGGAAGGGCATCTGGGTGACAACCAGAACTTGAGGAGCTCAGCTTTCAGGTTGGGAACAGAAAATTGCAAGGCTATTTGGCAGGCAAGCAAGAGCATTCCTGGCCGTGTGGAGATGTACTTGCAAAGCAGTGCTCAGAGCAGAGTGTTTCAAACAAAGAAAATTCACTAAAATCCATCTCACTACAGGCACAAACTGTTTTGCCGTGTTTCAACATGCTGTCAACACCACGAGATACTCATTCTGTTCTCCTACAAGGTTGCACTGGGCTAGGTTTAAGCATCAAGCAGATACTAAAAACCTCTTCAACTGAATTCAAACCAACAGTATGCGACCATATTTGCCTCACCTGGGGTTATGGAGAAGTTATTAAAGTGAGGAAAGAAAGATGGTAGAGAGCAGTCTCCCAACCTCCCAGCTCAGAAGGAAATTCCCACCACAGCTCAACCTGCAGGCTCATTTCGGCCCACTCCCAAAGGGCAGCCTCCGGGCTTGGCCACCTCTGGGCAACTGCCACTTCGGCTGTTGTAAAACAAGAACTGTGCAATTTGACATCAGGGAGGACCCACTACACACACTGAGCAGTAGGACCAACATTGACACGTTCCCTTTCATCTGAAGATGATTTTAAATGCAATGGGCAAGAGTTTTTATCCCTTCAGACAGGGGCAGCCACAGAGAGGACAAGTGCCTACCTGGCCTAATATCACGTAGTAAGGTAGAAATCATCAAGGCTAGAATATAATCCTTTTTACATGTCCTTTCCTCTAATCCTCCAGATCACCAACTCTTGCCAGCAGAAGGTACACTAAAAACTAGCTTAGCAGGGGCAACCTGAGATGAATTTTGTTACCTTGGCTTGGTCTGCACATCACCCAGTGCAGATGTGCTTTGTGCTGCAAAGCACCCACCGGATGCTTGCAGCGAAGATCCAAAAGGAAAATCCATCTGACAACCCCCAAACGATAGGGGAGAAGGAGGCACAGCTTGGCTTTCCAGTCCCTGGCTGAGCCTGCAGCTGGCAATTTGGAAAGATAACTCTTTGCTTCTAAGTGAGACACATCTGTTAGTGAGGCTACTTAGAAACACTGAACATTATTTCATTAATCCAGAAATTCATTTCAATTTGGCAGATTTCAACAAAGTCAGGAGAGCTGCTGAGAGCTTCTAAGCAATTATGGTTTTTCCCCTCATGGGGAAAATGAGGGGGAAACAACAGGTTGCACTTGCCAGCCCAGCAATGCCAAAACACACTTCTTCCCTTCCATGAGCAGAGGAGAACCCAGCAATCATCCACTCTTAAGGACACGTCTCAGAGCCGGTACCTGCACCGCTGCGTCGAGTGCTCATGTCAGCTACATAGGTCCATTCGTTCGTGGCTGGGTTATACTGCTCGACGGTACTAAGGCACTGACGGGACGCTCCATCGTAACCCCCCACAGCATAGAGCTTACCTGGAAGAGACACACATAGGCATTGGCATTACGGCTACAACTGATTTACGTTACCATCACGCCTGACGGCCCCAGGTGAGGACAGATCCCGGCTGAGGGAGGCCCTGGGAGATGTACCTAAACCTGCTGGGATATCTGGCGAAAATCCTACCAAAAGGATCTGAAGTAAACTCTCAGACAGGCGGGATTGTTCTTAAAAGCTGTTAAAGCTGTCAACTAAGACAAGGAAATACATGACACAACAGCTTAATTAGAAGCCAAAAGCCCAGAGGGTTTTCCAGATGACTTGTTGGCCTGGGAGAAGAGGTAACATCAAAGTACGTTCTGCTGATCGAGTGTTTCCTCCTGTTCAGGTGCCACAAGGCAAAGTGTGCTGTCAAAGGTCGATACTGTACATTAACTGCAATATCACAAGAGCAATAAATACGCAACAGCCTCTTATGTTAATATAATACCTCCATGGAAACCTAGACCTGATTTTGAAGAACCTGGGCCAAATCAAAACCAACCAATGCTGCTAGCACAGCCGAGGCCAGCCTGCTCACTCATGCCAAGTGATCACAGCACAGAAGATACCACAGGAGACCCTCACAGCATGGTGTATCTGTCCCTCCCCACCTCAACTCAGTGGAAGTTGGACAACATAGACCCAGTGAGACTGGAAAAAACACAGTCAGATGTCACGGGACTACACCATACATGAAACAAGGCTGATGCTCCACCATGTCCTCTGTTCACAGACCTGACTGATAATCTTTCCTTATCTCCCTGTATCGTCTATCAGCTCGTTTTGCATTTAGGCAGTAAACTCTCTGGGCAGAGAGGGTTTCTTTGTGTTTCTTTATTAGACCACCCAGCACAAAGGCATTCTGGTTCTAGACCAGGCCTCCTAGACGCTGCAACAACCAACCATTAATAAAGTTCAACAAATAGGTAGGAAAATTCTAACCCAAATTTTTGTACAAAACCCATGAATAAGACCAATTTTCAGTCTGTAACAGCAGAGCCTGGCCGCAAATGAGCTATGCAATTCTTTATCACATGAGACTCCCACCAGCAGTCATCATCTACACGCTTACACTTTTCCATCCTCCTGTTTCCTTGCTGTTTGCAAGGCTCAAAGAACAGGCCAGCTCTTTTCTTTCTCGTGGCCCTGCCTCTGACCCCTGTTCTCCCTCAGCTCCACTCATGCCTTCCTCGGGCTGTGATCGTTAGGAGAGGTTTGCGAGGATCAGGTTTACGACTGCGCTCCTTCTGCATCTTCCTGTCTCTATAAACATTTCAAGCTCTTATTTCTGCTGTTGTTCCACCCTGCCTGGTGTTAGTCAATGAATCAAGGCAAGAGTGCCAGACAGAGCAAGACAAGATAAAGTTCCCTGGCTGGCATAAATTATTAGATAGTTTCAGTACCCACAGACATCAGATCAATCTTCATCACGTTCAGATGAACACTGTGGATCAACTGCAGGCTGCAGCTTGTTCCCTACACCAATATGATGAGCTCTTCTTCCCCATCACATGCCCTCATTTTTTTTATCACGGACTCCAACATGCACAACACTTATTTGCACTTTCAAATAAAGCAAAGGAAAAGGACTTCTTATGTCTCCAGTAGAAAACCTGTCCATAGAAATGCATCTCTCGGGTATGTACTTAATATTTGTTCCACATTCAAATGACTGACCCACTTTAGCAAATCCCACTCACTACCGGCAGCCCAGCACTTCACAAGCATGGGCCAATTTTGAAGGATATGCTTCTTAAATATGCAAATTTAGCACAACCACCACTATTTATTCTGACTTTATCTCCCTCCCTCTTCTCACATAAACACATTTCACGTACATAAACACATTTCACGTATTTCCCATGCACACAGGTCAAACCAAGCCACTTCAAAGCACAGTTTATAGCAAGGCTCGTGCCGGCGGCTGCTCCGCACTGCACTAATTGGAAACTGCTACGCCACGCTAGAGACAAGGTGAAATAAAACCTTTCACTTGCTTCAGAATTGATTTTGCTAAAGGAAGAAAAGATTCCTACTCAAACTGCTCTTTGTCCTGGATCCAAACCAAGCTGCTCAGTTCCAGCTCACTTGACTTTGGTGCTGACACATAGGTGCCAACAGCTGCCGCGACCCCCCTGAGCACCCTCTCCACCCACCTCGCCGCCGAGCTGCCGCAGCACCAGCGTTTGCTGTTGTCAGTCCCTGCTCATTTACAAACCAGAGCAAATCGTGCCGTGCACGCCGGCAAGCCTGATGTCAATAAACACAGGTTTTAGTATTCCTGCCAAACCGCCAGCTTGGGGCTGTGGGATGAACTATGCTCCTGTTTCTCTCGCTGAGCAGATTTTCTGTGATGGGTACTCCATCCACGCAATGTCTGCTGATGGCAACAGCATACACTGCACAACACCATTTGCTTTCCCAGCAAGAAGCAGCCCAGGAAGAATAAGGATTCAAAAGAAACCTGCACACACCTAATGGCATGCACAGGAGGCATGGGCTGGTCTGATACGGGTCTGAGGCTCTTGGAAAGCTACACATGATTTTTCACTAAGATAAAGAGAAGAATGGAAAAAGCTGCAGCGATTATGTCATATAAAATAAATCTTTACCAACTAGAGAACAGTTCCTGCAGTCCCCTTCTATTGCACTTAAACATCCAGGCTTCTAATTTGACACAGTAATGTTTGCTTGATGGAAATGGGTGCTGATTTTCTTACCCTCCACAACTCCAACTCCAACACTGCTTCTTCTTGTATTCATGGGAGCCACAAAAAACCACTCATTGGTTTTATAGCTATAGGCCTCAACTGATGCCAGACCTAGTTAAAAAGGGGATACACAGGTTTTCTAATTAAAAAAAAAGAGAAGAAAAAAAGATTGGTGTTGCACTTTCATCTGCCTTCCACCTCCTCCCAAGCCCGTAATTCCCCCCACACTCCTGCAACCCAATTTTCTTGTCCCTTGCCTTCCAGGCTGGGGCCAGCACGTCAACGCCACTACAGCAGCTGGAAAAATTGTCACCCCATGGCCCCTGCCCTGGCACTGCTGCCCCTCCAATGTGCTGGGGACACCAAGGTGGAGCAGAGCCCAGATTCCAAGCCCAAAAGTCCCACGTCCTTTCAAGCATTACAAAATGTCCATGCAAAGGTTTAGAGATTCCCCCAGACCCCATTGCATTGTACTTATCACCACAGCCAAAATAGTGAGTTTAGGGCTTAACCAAGTGGCAAAGCGCTACAGCAGAGGCAGAGGTGTGAATCTAAACATGCAGTTATGCCAAGATAAATCCCAGACACACGTACCCCATAGGATGCCTTGCTGGCATTTTATTCGTGTTGCTATGAAAAATTTAACTAAAACAAGGAAAAAACCCCTTTCCAGTCCAGAATAAGCATATTCACACAGATAATGAGACTGAAAGAACTGTATCACTACAAAAAAAAACTAGGGTGAGATACTCTGCAATTACTGATGGGTCAGAACATGCATCTGGTTAGTTACAACATGCAGTAAACTCAATCTCTGGCTCTTTCTCTACCAAATCATAGAGGATGGGCACAGGAACCTCACTAAAGCTCTGCACGGGTCTCTGAAAACATTTTTTCAGGTCAGGCACCGCCTGATTTTTACTCAGTCACCTACCAGTGCTGCCATCAAAGCCGCCCACTGCATACAGGAGATCATTGAGCACCGCTGCGCCTAAAGTGCTTCGTCTTTCCTGCATGCTGGCTATGGACGTCCACTGGTCCTTCACGCCATCGTATACATCGACCGTCCGTACCCTTAAAGATCCGTTAAAGCCCCCGACAGCATAAACATTGCCAGCCATAAATACCACACCTGATAAAAGAGAAGAGAGATTTTTACGGAGGTTTTACAAACAGCTTGGGAAGCGACTATCCTCAGGCGTCTGTCGAGGTGTCTAAGACAGCAGGGAAGAGCAGAACATGGCAAGTCTTTGGCATCTTCTACAGGTTAAGAGCGTTGGAGCCAAGGATGATAAAACGTACATGTCGTATGGAAGGTGAAATGCACATAAATACACAGCAACATAAGGCACAGATGGATTTCACACCTGAATGAGTAATTTTCTGAGCCAGAGGACACCAAATGGTGATCCACATTCACAACCCTCTCAGATGTCTTCAGAGGAACACTCCCAACTTACAGATCTGCTCTCCATACCCACTCAGCACTGAGAGGGACTGACTCAGCTCCTTTGATTTTCACTAGGAAACAAGCAAGTAAAACTGTATCCCTGTGGGCTGCCAGGCCAGCAGGACGGGAGGAGGAGGGGAAACACTGATGGAAAAGCAGCCAGGAGAGAGAGGTCATGAAGGGGAGACAGTGGCTGTGGAGGGCAGACAGGCAGGAGCAACCCCTCTGGAGAGCAGGGCATCCACTTGAATGAGAAGGATACACGTGTGTAGGGGAAGAGGAAGAAAGGAAGAAAAAATGGCAAAAAGAAAGAGCTGCTTGAGGCCGGGGGCACAGAGGAAGGCCGAAGGGACAACTGAGGACATCCATCCAGCCCTGAAGAGTTGCACTGGGAAAACAAAGAAGGTTGCAGGAAAAGTTCCCGTTACCTGCTCTGCATCTCCTTGAGGGAAGCTCAGCAACCTGATCCCACCGTTCCTCCTCAAAATCATAGCACTCCACACTGCGAATGGCTTTGGGCGCTTGCCCACCCACCACGATCATCACCTGGAGAGGGAAGAGGAGAGCTAGAAAACCTCAGACAACAGCCCGGGAAGCAGCTCTCTGCAAAGAAACCATCAGCACAACCTGGTCAAGAGCAGCTGCCAAAAACATGCTGCAGGCCGACTAAAAGGCTCTGCGGGGGGGGGAAGTTATCTCCAATTTAACGCATGCTAAATACGGCAGCACCGTTAACCACTCCTCACCGTTTCCGAGGTGGGCAACCTGCCCTATTTCCCCGTGAAACACAAAACTGCTTGGCACCACGGCACACGCAAGACCCGCTGCAGAAGTATTTTTAAGTGAAGAAGATCCCAGTGGAATTTCCAGAGCCAGCCCACTGTTTAGTCATTATCTCCATGGTGGTGCTAAAAATAATCGATGCCACTTAGCAAATAAAACCTGACAGCTGTATTGCCACCCGCGGGGAAGACAACACTCGGGGAAATCACCAGGACTATTAAGACCCAGGGTGCTGGGCTGCCGAAGGAAGTGATTTGTCAGCTTCATTAAGGGTTTTGGCTGCAACATGTATTGATGCAAATCCAGTAATTAAACCCTAAATTCCTTACAGATAGGGAAGATCTACATGAAGGTGATCAAGGGCAATCTCAGGAGCGCAAGAACCACTCTGTCGGATCAGGCTAAAGATCCGTCCAGCCCCCGTTCCCAGCACTGGCAAGCGGTGGGCATTGGTGGAAAAGTGCGAAGACCTGGATGGCGTGCAGTGTGGTCCTTCCCAAGTCTGCCATGTCTGTCACCAGAAGACAAACTCCCCATGGACTCGCTGACTTGCCCGGGGCAGTGGTCCCAGGAGCCTGCAGCTCAGCACTTGAGGGCTGCCCATCACTGCTGAGCCCCAGCTGGGTACCGCAAACCAACGCGCGCACAGGCAGCGTCCAAATCACCTGCACCTCCAAACAGCTCACCCTGCACTTTGTTCTGAACACATTTCCTTCGACCCTCCACAGCTATCAAGAGGGAGGATTTGCTCCCCTTATCACAGCAAGTCAGCAGGAGCAAACATGACCCAAGACAATCTGATTTTCACAAGGCCAAGGAGCTAGAAGCAAGATAAAAGGGCTTCAAATATAGTCAAAGAATAGATGGGAAACTGGCTTTAGCCTCTGCAAGGCGGCTGTGAGTAGCTGAGGGGATAAGATCGTCACTCAAGGTCACTCGGGTAATGAGCTCAACTCCAATCATGGTTGCTTTGAAAGTACAGAGCTAGACAGCAATTTAAAGAATTTGAAGAGTATGAAAGTAGTGGACTGTTTGATCTACAAAGATGAGAACGTGACATTAGAAAGCAAACTGAGTCTAAATTAGCAGCCTGACTACTCGTTGTGTAACGGTCTTCCATGGAAAGCTGCAGAGCTTCACACGATTACAGAATTAAGGGATTTCATAGTAGACAGTAATCCCTCATGAGCGGGACCAACAGACCAGATGAAAGTTTCTCAGTAACAGGATTGCTGGAAGATCATCACCTTCTCCCCTTTCTTTACAGTTAAAAAGAAGGGAGGAGAGACCTGTAGAAGATTGGGGTTTGTACTCATAGGTCATGCTACGGAAGATGTTGAGAACCTCTGAACTCACTGTTCATTTTATCCTTAACTACTTTAGTCCTTTAACAAGAGTCATGTCAGCCCTTCATGATACCCCAAAAGCTATGTTCTACCAACTTCATCTCAGCGCCAGCAGGCAGAAAGGACACAACACACCGACACACTCTACAGAACCACAATTTCCTCGACGGACAGACCAATATCTAAACATCTGAATAGTTCCTTATAGAACAGATCTCATACACTATCCCACAAACCAAGCTCCCTATGATTTGTGCTTAGAAAAATAATACACTGTGGTTTTGACATCTTACAATCTCCAAAATGCTTATTAATAACTTCAGCAACAGTCTGTTGAGAGACATCGTGCCAAACTGCTTTTATCTCCAGGGCACAGGGAAAATAGTTTCTGCTGTCATTTTTTTCTTCACTAATAAAGTGGTGGCCAGAGCATCACATGCCTGCAGGATAAATACGAGGAGTAACAAGGATTATTTATTCAGTAGCTGCTTTGAGTCTATTGAAATTTGCTTCAGACTTCCTGCCCACGGGTCTGGGTGCCGTTGTTTCCTGCTTTCCTGGCTTCCGATGACGGATACAGGAAAAGGAAAGACACCTACTGTGACCCTCCTCAGCAGGGCTCCATGACAGTGCTACAAGCCAGCAGAAACCTCAGCCAACCCTCCAAGCACCACAGGCAGCTGCCTGCAGCCGCTGCCGCTCCGCGGGTCAGCAATTCTCAAGCCACAGCTCCAGGAGCAAGCCATTCACAAAACCACTTGTGGCTGACAAAATGTTTCTAGAACAGACCCTTGCCCCTGGGAGCCGAGACAGTGCTTCTCCTAAGGGTCTATCTAAGTTTATCCAACTTAATTGCGTATCCTTGGTGGGCACAGGCAATATTAGAAGAGAGAGTAAAACACTTCAAAAGACGATCATGGAATTAGTGAGAAGCAATGTGGCAAGTATGCAAGTTCCTTTCAAAGACAGAAAATGCCACCAGTGATATGGTGTGAGGTGACACGAAGTGACCAACTCGGCTTACCTTTGGCAGGCTAACAGGAGTCCTTGGCTTTGTTCTGGGATTCTTTATCAATTGCCTTTGATCCAGAGGAAGCAAATGATATTTCATGGCCTCGATAAGGAAGTCTTTACAGGTGTTGTTATTCTTGATTAAAGCTTCTTCTTCAACTGTCTGAGAACATGCACACACATGAAAGATCATTTAAACTGAAGTACTTGGTGGCACAGGTGACAAGGAGCTTTGTAGAAAGAACATGATACCTGGAATTTCTCTTCCAAAGTACCAACATAAAAAAAAAAGCAGAAGGCAAACACAAAACTTCCACCTCTCCCCAAAGAAACACACGCAGTAACATCCAAGCTTGTCACTTTTATCCAGTATTACTCACGAGTAGCAGTGCTCCCTCTATTTTACCACCCTCTGCCAGACACTTAACTCAGCAGAGGAGAATTCACCAGGAGTCTGGGTACAAAACAAGTAATTTCTTTTATTTGAGTCAGAATTTTTAAGGAGAGGCAATATCTTTTACTTGATCAGAAGATATAGTTGAGAGGAAAAAAATACATGATGGGTTCTCATCTTGTGAATACCAGCTTTATTGCAATCGTATTAATTTTTTTAGGCACATGATAAAAGCACAGCAAAGAGCCCATAGGCCAACCCCTTCTTTGGGGATTCTCATCTCATTACAAAGGCCCAGATCCCAGGAATTAACTCATCAAGAACAATCTCTAAGTCAGACTAAGTCAGGGAGCATCTCACCTGCCAGTCACACAGACCCATCTCTATGCGCAGAACACATCTTAAGCCAAAATTATCACACATGATGTGTTTTCACCAAGCTAAATTTACCTGTGCATTAGGGAAAAAACTGCACAAGCTTGTAACACCACCACCTGGGTATTTTCAGGGTGAAAAATCCCAAGATATTAACTTCTAAATGCTTCCACTAAGAGGGGCAGGAGCGCCGCTCTCGGCACTGCCTGGCAGAGCACAGGTCACATTTAAAAGAATGTTTCTGCGCACACACGTTGATTCCAGAGTCCACCCAATTTTTCCTTTTATTCCTCTGTTTACAGACCCAGCGACGTGCCAAATTACCCATCTCAGACACAAACAGCCAAGCCATTGATTAAGGAGCTACCACCAGCTTAAGTGCAAAGTATTAATGACTTATTTGCAGACTAACCTGTACAAGATAATCTCTGGGCAAAAGGGGTAGGCGAACATGCTCCATCAGTTTAGCCATGTGCTCCAAGCGAGATTCCTTCTCATAATTTATCCAAGAAATAACCGCTTCAAAGACCTACACAGATAAAGTACAATTAAACAGAGAAGAGAGAACTGGCTGGCACAGTCACCTACCCCAAATCAGAAGCATTGTGGTTTTACAATATCGAAGGAAGGAGGTGCAAGATCTCTGTCAAACAGATGAAAAAGTCGTGACTATGCGCAGAGCACAAGCACCACGGTAGCGAAGAGGTGAGCTGACCATGCATATCGATAAGCAACCTCACATCTAGATGTGCTGTATCACTCTCAAAGCTAAGCGTGCATCCAGGACAATCATATACCTCTTGGACACGAGTACTGGAAGGCAGCCAGGAAACTTAATTAGCCTGCTGACATTTGCACTGGACATTATTCATGAAATCAGCCACAACGATTACTCCTGATAACAGAGATCTCCCCTCCCGAAAGAGTTTGCCTACACAGTAAGTCACTATGTTCACCATCGTATTTAATCACTGCGCCAGTTCCACCCCACGCCCCAAAACCCAAGAAGTCTTCAGGACCAGTTCATCACGCGCGCAGGAAAACCCCTGTCTGCAGCCACACACGCATTTCACCACTAAAAGTACCCAGATACTTCTGCAGGGAAACAAGGGCATGCTGGACTTCTGGTCTGAACCAAAATCTAGTTTTACTCCCAGATCCAACCGGTTCAGATAAGCATCCAAACTTTGACTCCGTGACAAACTGGGCACAAACAACCCCGTGCAGCAGGAGCCATGCAGAGCCCTGCGTGAGGAGCAGATGCAGGCAGAAGCGTCCTGCGTGGGCTCCTGGCATGAATATGCATGTGCTTATATAACTGCGAGCCTCACTCCTCCCAGAAGAAAGGCCTAAAAATGTCACCGGGAGTGGGAAAGGCTTCCTGAAACACCCAGCAAGGCAAGGAGAGGGGCCGGTGCAGTCTCGGATGCTGCACAGCAGGATCTGGACCCTTGCGGTGGAGTTTCCCCCGCAGAGTCAGAATTAAATTCTGACCTTTAACTCGCATCCACAGGCAAAATCCCCAAGTGCTCTCGCTACGCAGTTACTCACGGGGAGCTGAGCACAGCCATCTCCCATGGACTCCAGCCATCCTGCGCTTCCCCCAAAAGGCATCGCTGGCCCTTTGCCCCGGCACACTCCGCACGTGCCCTTGGTGTCAACTTCCCCCCGGGGTCACCAAATGGTCAGGCCAATTTGCACAGATATTTTTTTCCTTCTTCCCACCCCTCCCATCACTCCCCAAGAAACCATTTTGTTCAGTCCAAGGTCACTAATTCGACAAAATTAACCAGAACCGAGGGCACCATCTCTCAGTCCCCAATTGTTGCTGGCAAATGTATTTGCAGGAGGCACCGGCAGACGTGTCCTCCCACAAAGGAGAGGCAGAGCAGAAAGGGGTTTCCTCCTCTTAAGCTAAACTATATCCTTAAAAAAAAGCAGTAAAGCACCAACCTCATTTCCTATGCCAGCAAATGCTCTTGCTGAACTGTTTGGAATTCAAGACACTGCGATGAGGATTTAAGCAACGCAATGGGGAGCCGTGTAATCACAACCCAGCAAACGCAGGGGAAAATAACTACTGCAGAACCTTTAAGTATTTTAAAATGAAAATAAACAAACAATTTCACTTTGGCTACAAGGCGTTTAAAATAGAAACTGGGTTGTTGTGAGATTTTTAATTGCAAATGAGTGTGGAAGTTGCATAAAGCAAATGTTTAGCCAACAAACATGCTTTTCATTAACCTCTTCTGCACAAATGCTGAGCTACAGAGCCGGTCACAGGACTGGAACATACCCAGCTACAGACCAAGATGACAATGAACAAGTCTTAAAGGAAGGGAAAGCAAGTGTGCACAAGGAATAAACTGCTTCCTCGGTGCTGGAGACCGCTCCTGAGGTAGGCATACACTGATGCTACCCTGCTGTGCCTACTCTAAAAATAACAGAAATTTTAAAAAAAATCAGATTCTGGCGCTTTCCATTGGCTCCGATTCCTAATTTTATGAGAAGAGGAGGGAAATCTTAATCCAAGACAGCAATACCTCTATTTAAAGGCCACATCTGTTTCCATTACGGCTATGCCCTCCCTCCGCACGCTGTGCCCGCTGCAGCCCTCGAGCAGCTGCTGCCGCTCCCCCAGGAGACGGGTTTTTCCAGCCACGCAAGACCCGCTGCTGGGGTGTGATGAAATGAAGCTGTTACCCACACACAGCTTTATTTAGAGCAGGGGCACGGGCTGAGTTAGCGGCTGGCACCTGCCTGGCTGCAGGAGCAGTCCCGAGCTTGGGAGAAGAGATTTCCCACTCTATGGAGTAGAAGGGTAAAAGCCTGGAATATCCCCTTTCTGCACACTACCTCAGCAAAGAGCAAGCCCAGATGTTTTCCCAGTCTCTTCAGCCAAAAATCCAGTTGTTAGATACTCCCAGGAGTGAGGACCAAACTATGTATCAGCTTCTACCGCATGTTAGCGGCATGAGGCAACAAGTCGATTACTGGACTCTGTGTAAAATCCCCAATCCAAAAATCCCAACCCTTTTAAAAATTTCTTTTCGTCACTGTTCTGACTTGGCAGAAGCCCTTTCTCGAGGGCTGGAAGCTCCTCCATTTCACACATCATTAGTAAATATGAATAAACATGATTTCTTATAGTTCTTCCTTGCTTGCATACACGTTATAATTAAAGAGCCAGTTAGGTCAGGTACAGAAAGCATTGACAAAACTGTCTTCAAAGCACTCAGCTATAGCAAAAGGAGCAGGCAGGGACCAAAATCAACCTTTACCCTAGGCCGAAAGGGCCAGTGCAGCTGCAGCGGCTGGCAACAGCAAGGGGGAGAGGCAGAGAAAGGAGGATAATCTTTGAATAACAGGGAAACTTTTGTCACTGTTTCACAATTAAAATAGGTTTCTGTGGTAGCAGATAATTTTTGTAGTCCTGATGGCCTAGGGATGTAAGTATGCCAAAATTTGTGGAGATAAGTACTTAAAGGGGGCCTATAGGAAAGGTGGGGACAGGCTTTTTAGCAAGGCCTGTGGTGACAGGACAAGGGGCGATGGTTTTAAAGTAAAGGAGGGCAGATTTAGGCTGGATAGAAGGAAGAAATGTTTTACACTGAGGGTGGTGAAGCACTGGAAGGGGTTGCCCAGGGAGGTGGTGGAGGCCCCATCCCTGGAAACATTCCAGGTCAGGTTGGACGGGGCTGTGAGCAACCTGATCTGGTTAAAGATGTCCCTGCTCACTGCAGGGGGGTTGGACTGGATGGCCTCTAAAGGTCCCTTCCAACCCAAAGCATTCTGTGATTCTACAAACAATATATTTTATTAGGCCTATTGGTATTAGTTGGGGGATGGCAGAGGAAGGGGAGAGCACACAACTCTTGGGCACGCATGCCTTGAAGCATTATAAGGGCAATGGTTCCCTCCCTGGCCTTGTTACCTTCTGGCCCTGGCAGGACTCGGCTATAACACTGCCCAAGGACCCAGGGATGGCAACGCTCTGGCTCGCAGGCTGCAGTACGTGTATGAGACACAGTAAGAACCAGGACAAGAAAGCCTCTCGTGAAGTCTGGCTGTGACGATTCAGCTCTCCGATGTTTGAAGTATTTGCCTATTTACAACATCTTGTTGCTTAAAAAGTTATCTATCCATCACGTGTGTGCATGCATACACATAGATACGTGTGTATGTACGTATAGATATACACACACATATACACTTTTTTATATATATATTTATTTTTTATAATATATATCTCATACATTAGCAGACAGGAAGAATAAAGGTCAGGAAAACTGCTTGTCTGTCATGAAGCTGACATAAAACAGCAGCCTACGAGTCTGTCCTCAATTTTCAGCACTTCTTTGGACTCCAGCACATATTTCACATTTATGCTGCAATCCCATTCTCTGCCTCTCTCCTGTTCTGATCTGTTGTTTTGAACGTGCAGCTTATGCTTACATTTCCTTCCACTGCCTTGCATTCTCAACTTTTACAATCAGCTGAAGAAATACTGGTTTTGAGTGTATAAAGCTCAGATGAGGGAGGGAGTACTTTGATTTCTCTGGGCGCAAGGCCAATAAAAGCTTTATAACAATGCTGCACAGGACTCAAAAAAATTGGTCACTAAACTTCCACTTCCCTTTGCTGGCTGCTTGCCTCATGCAAAGCAATTCTGCCGCGAGTTCACGCCTTTCCCCCCCCCCTTTTTGGCCCTGCCTGTGTGGCACATCGTAACACCCCGCCGAGACGCCCACACTAGCCCCAAGCCTGCGGAAACACGCTCCCGAAGCCTCCGAGCTTGCTGGCTCAGGATTTGAATGAAGCATCGCTGCATTCCACCTCACGGGGTGCAGGTTTTCTGGCAAGCTTTACGGTCTGTACGGGCCCAAGCACCCACATGCCTGCAGCCCGGATGGGCCGAGCAGGATGGTGCGCACACCTGGACGTGCAGCCTGACCAGCTCAGTACACACCAGCAGCACCAAGCACACCCAGGTCCAGGCTCATCCCACCAAAACGCAGGCATTCAACAAGGGTCCTGAAGTTACATAATCCTCAAGCTCTCCTGTAGCCTCCCACAAGCGTCCATCTCCTCACAGCGACAATTCAGAGGTGAGCTGAAGGACCCGAGGCACATACCTCTCCCCAGAAACCTGCTGCAGGTCATGCAAGAAGCCCACACCAGAGAAAGGGGATGGATCTGCTGTTCACCAAGTACCGTAACCACTGGTCACCCTCCTTCCCAGGACTACAGACTACACAAGATGTGCTGAACATTTCAACCACAAAACAACATCAACCAGTGCCTTTTTTCCCCCTCTTCCATCAAAAACACTGGTGATGCTAGAAAAATGTTTCCTTCCTTCTTTTTGGTTGCAGGTCTCCTTTAGTTGTTCTGTCCAATGTGCAACAGAAGCCAATACTCCTCCCTGGCCTAATGAAATTCACCTTTTTTTGAGGTTTTATGGCAGGTAATACGAGCTTTACACCAACAGCAGATGGGAGTGTCCTAGTTTTCCAGAGAGGGAAGGTATTCGGTTCTGTCCCCCAGGGCTTTTGGAAGAGATATGGATCTGCGAATCATTACTTCCTACAAAGAACAACCAAGTGAAGGTCATCTTTATGTGTTTTTAGGATTCACATTATTTTTAATTTTCCTTTCCACATGAGCTCTGTTGGAAAATGGCCCCTAAAGAGCATAACATGAGAACAGCTCCCGATGCAAGATCTAGAAACATTCCAGCATTCTTACATTCACTGTTGCTATACAATTTACTGTACCTTTTCTTCAGAGGAGACTGTGAGCTTGTCACTTGATATTAAACTGCAAACCTGGTCCAGACTAAGGCTAAGAAATTCTTCTCCTAGCATCACCTCAGGAAAGTGCTGCTCTGTTCAACAAATGAAAAGGGGGAACAGAAAATTATAATGAAATCCATGCTTTAAGTCAGCGGAAGGACTACAGCTTTCAGAGAACAGCTAGTATTACAGCTCTGAGCACCCGAGACAAACAATGCACCACAACTGCACAGTGGAACAGAAAAAGAAAATAGTCTCAGAGCAGGTTAAAGAAATTTGATGTTATTTCAAGTAACACGAGCCCCATGAGACACTTTCATAAATTACACTAAATGGGAACTTAACTTTCTGCAAAGCCACTAAGTACCTTCCAGTGAAAATACGATTAGAAGTGGCAATTGAGAAAAGTGCCAATGCCTTTCTAAAGTAGTAAATAACCTGGCCACCTCGAGATTCAGTTCTTGCCTACTTCAACAAGCTAGACACAATCAGATCTGCTCAACACCCAGATGAGAGACTCCAGCAAGGGTCCCTGATATCTGTAGGTATTCAAGGAAAGCCCATCTTTAACATGAATCAGCCCAACAGCCAGTTTGGTGCATACGCTCAGCAGCAAATAGTGAGGGATCCCAGGGCATCCAGCTGGATCTGTATGTGCCAGGGGGCATGCAGAGAGGGGCAAGGGGGGATCCTCATCCCATGCATACAAATGGAAGGAGAGAAGGAGAGCAGATCCCACTTTTAAATTCTTTACCCAAAGTGTATAAATTTAACCTTTCCCCTGCTCCAAACCCTTTGCACCCATCTTCCCCAGCAGCCTTGCCTCTTCCCACTCAGTCTGTAACTGCACAAATTTCTTTCTTTTCCCCTTTTTGCCTCCTGTGCTGCAACTTTGGGAGCCACTTGAAAAAACAAAATACAGCAATTCACATCGCTGCTTATAATCCCAAACTGGGAGACTTGTGACCAACTGCAATACAGAGCCAAAAGGGGTCATCAGATCTGTTGAGCTTTACATTTAGCCAAAGGGCACTAGGAAAGAATTACTTTCTAGAAAAGAATTTTTAGGTCAAAACCATCGTTAGCCAGTTGCAGACAATTTTAATTTTGCAAGCATTTGTTACAAATCATGCCAATTTTATCTCACCTGCCATTTACTAAGTCCCATTTATCTTTGGCTGAAATACAGCAACGTGAATCTCAGACACTTTCTCTGAAGCAGCTTTTTTCAAGCCCTAATCCCTTTAGCTTTGGGAAGCTCAGACTCACATATCCAAAGAGCTCCCGCCACAGCAAGATCTGCCTCTTAGTTTTCACCTCTGCAAAGTACTTCGCCTGCCAAAAAGCAGCACCACAGGGACACAAGCTGGCATAACTTCCAGAGGGGAGCTCCTTGGAGATGGCACCTGAACAACTCCTCACCAATCTGGTGCTGCAGAGGGCACCTGGGCTTCCCCAACCACAGACCCTACACGGTCTAATGGGGACCAAAACACCACAGCTAAGCCAAAGGCTCTGACTAAAAATAGCAGTATCTGGATAAAGTTTAATACTCTCTTATGCTGGAAATCATATATAAGATCTAATGAACTCTTCTGGCCTTAAACACTTGAGAAGCAGGAAACGCTCCCCACACGGTAAGCTGGATGCACTCTGACTTCTGGACACAATCTCCTATTCATCCTGGACTGGCATCTGGCAGTAGAAAGATATTTGATCTCTTGTTATTAGTTGGAAGCAAGTAAAAATATTTACTGATTTTAATAAAGTAACTTGTGCCTGCATCAAGGCGGCTCCTCCACCTCCTAAAGTTATCCATTGGCCAGAACTAAGCATTTCTCAAGTCACTGAGCTCATGCACGCATGGACTCTTGAGCTCGGGGACTTCTGTCTTGGTTTAACACTGCTACATCAACAACATAGTGAAAAGAATTTTAATGGCATTTTTATTAATGGAGTTCCATTAACATTACATGGGCTGTTGTACTAACTGGGACTTATGAAGGCCAATAAAACAACAAAGCAGACTTTCTAATTGCCAAACAACCAAATAAATATACAGTGAATGCACTGCTTGTTGAGTTAAAGATTAAACAGGGCCTGGAAGCAAGGATAATGAGATATTACAAGCAAGCCTTTATACAATTAACCATTGCTTCCAGAGTACCTTTTCCTCCAGGGGATAATACAGCCAGAGCAGCTGAAAAGGTTTTACTTTTATTTGCAGGAGAATAGGGGAGGACTTGGTGGGCACATTTTTATTCCCCCGAGCCTACTTATGGTCCAATTAAGGACAAAACCATACCAAGGAAAATGTTGCAGGACAGAGCAGGTGCTCTGGGAGACAGCAGGTGTATTTTTCCCTATACAAATAGAGAGAAAACCAGAAAAACAAACTCGAATAGAGAAAACTACCAGCTTCTCCCAAGCAGAGGTCAAGGGCAACTCTGCCGGAGGAGACTGGAAAGCGCTGGGGAGTTAAGAGCATGGGGCCGCTTGGAACAGCTTTACATTTACGACGTAGAGGAGAAATGCTGAAAGCCATTGCCTGCACCTACTTACTGCAACCAGAGTCTATCCACCCGTGGGGTAAGTGACCATTGCTCCACAGATCAGAGGCTCAAACTGCATGACAATTTTAGCTGAGCGTTCCCACTCCCACCCACAAGATTTAATTTTGCTCGGTGCCATTTATTCCTAGAATGCACAAATCCCCAGCATTGCCTACTGCTCTCACGGGGCAGCATACATGGGGAGGACACCAGCACGCCAACACTGTGCTGTTGAACAGGCAGCCAAAGAGCTCACTAGGAACATCCTAAGGACTATTTCGTGGGCTGGGATCCAGAGGATCAGGTTTTTTTACCTCCTTAGGTCTTCCCCTGCAACCAAACCACATTTCACGATTTGCAGCGTCACAGAAAGTTACAAGTCTACAACCCAATAAAGTACTCCCTTCCCTCTTCTAATACTAGAAGCATGAAGACACCAACCAGGATGTGCCGATCTTGCTCAACCTACAAGCCACTGTACCTGGACACAGGTTTAACTCGACAAACGGATGACCCTTCCCTCACCTGCGTAGGCATTTGCCTGCTGCAGCAGTTCGGTACACGCATGCACATCGGCAAAAGCTCGGATTCCAAGGCAGTTCGTGGGATGCAGCTGGGACTGAAGAAAGTCACAGCAGTTTTTTCTAACATCCATCAATTGCAACAAACTAGCAGCTGGCAACAAAACCTGCAAAGGCAAGAAAGGGGAATTAGAGTTAGCAACAAAGAAAGTTTGATTCATAGCTTCAGAGCTCTTCTCCCTCAAAAGACTTCAAGGCAGGTAAAGGGAGGACAAAATGCAAGCAACCACAGATGCACCTGAACTTCTGGCTTTGTTGCGGGTAGGTCCTGCACACAGATATTCCCCCATCGCCCTGAAGAGCTTTATGTTATCTACATGCAATACCATCACATTCAAAGCCCATAGCAGCCCAGCACTCCATCACCCTCAAAACATCAAAGCCTTGAACTTTCTTATTTCCAACAAAACCATATTGGCTTGTGAGCAGGGTGCCCAAACTGCCATGGTAGAGAGGGAGTTCACAGAAGCTCAAGCAGGTTTTGGTGACAGCAAGACTCTCAGGAAAGACGGGGCCAACTATTCAAATCAATGGCCCTCATTTTCACCCACGCAAGATGCTGTGGACGCTTGTGTTTCATGACTGCATCTGAAAATGAGGTACAGCTTTGTATCTACAAAACTAAGTACAGAAAAGGGAGACAGAATTGGATCAGGAATGTGACATCTGCTGGAAAAACCACCTTTGAGGCCAGTGATCAGGACAGGAAGTAGAAAATAAAGTCGGTCAGGATGTTACAGCCCGTGACATCAGCTGCTTCCTTTCTTATGTCATCCAGCAACTGCAGACGTGTCTTAACCCAGCTCTTCCGTAGCTCTGGCTGCTTCACTCATGTCCTTCCAACCGGGCATCTGTGCTTACCATCTGAGCACAGATTTCTGGAAAATCATTTCCAACTCAAAAAAAAAAAACCAAGGGGCTGTTAAACAAAACAAACAGGTTAACTGCCATCACCTCCCTGGATCTCGATGGCAGGGAATGGAAAAAAAGGTCCCTTCCCTGTCCCTGCTTGCCTGCCCCCACAGTCCCATTCCACGTCAGGGCAGGACACTCACAACCTGCCCCAGGTCTTTTCTAAGCCACTGATGCATTCCCCCTCCAGCCCAGCTGTACGGTGTCTGACTGCTGCCAAGCAGCCACCCCAACAGGCAACAATTTGGAAAAAAAAAAAAAAAAAAAATCAATTAACCCAGCAGCCTGTTTTGGCCCAAGCCTCTTGATGCCAGGAGGAGATTAGTTTGTGGTTTTGATTAAATCAAGATAGCAATGCTCTCACATTTTTGAAACCTAGCTGTGAACCACTTTCTATCTAGCTGAACCATCTCCTTATATCAGCACCTGACTTGCATAAGGGCTGTGGGTAACGAAGTCAGACTCTCTGCAAACCATCTCTGGCCCTATACCAGCCAACGCTTCCTCCATGCACCCGCCATCCATCCAGCAGATGTGCCTGCAAATCCAGGTGGGCTGCTGACCTGGAGCGTTTTGGTATATTGCCTCTAAAACAGAGGCTACTCGCTACCATCACTAACACCCACTTGCCACAGCCCCCTGAACATCCTACTACTGCTATTACAACCTCACGCTGGCTTGACAGGGCAGCGTAGAAGGAGCCTTACACCACTGAAGTTACTGGGAAAGGAGCACTACCATATGACACTTTTTAAAAGTAGGATATAAATAGGCTACCAAGAGATGAGTGGATTTTCTCTTTCTTATTTCCCAGCTGAACGTCTCACCACTCATCTTGTTTTTACCAGGGAAGGCGAAAAGCAAGCAAAGGATATCCGCTAGCACAAAGTCTGTTTCCTTTAGAAATAACAAGAGGAAATGCCCTGCCTAAACGTGCAGCAGGACCAAACTGCAACCCCATTAATATCCAGGCAAGTTACTCACTCGGGTCTGGATATGGCTTTTAATATTTGAACTCCAAGCACTGTGAACGATTTACAGGGAGCTGGCTTCTCTACCAGATCAGCCTCCACACCAAAATCCAGTCATCTTTTGAAACTATGTCAAAATTATCTGCTATTACTACTGAGACTGACTTCTTTGCTAAATAAATTACATCCAGAACCTCATCTATGGTGTGTATATATATAGACACCCATAACCATCTAGTTCACCAGCTGTGCTCTCTCGCTCTGCAGACTCTGTACCAATCTCAGGTTTTACAGAACATTGCCTGTGCAATTAAATACTTTCATAAACCTTTGATGTCTCTGAACTAGAAACACCTTTCAGCCAAAAGTGCTCTGTGTTGCTATAAGGTTCATTCAATAGGCAGGGAATTACGCTGGACTTCAGAGGCTGGGATTAGTTCCCTGCTCTGCCACAGTCTTCCAGGTAACCTTGGCCAAGAATTAATCTACGCCATTCCTCCTCTGCAAAACTGGGAGAGGAGCATTTCCCCAAGGCAGGGGATATATTAAAGTTTATAAGCTGCTTTGCCAATTTAGTCAAATTGGAAGCCAAATAAGGGTACTGGCTGTAATCCTCAGCAGCACATCTAGGGCCACAGCTGGGACTGCACATCTGCCCAAACAGGGAGACAGCTCCCAAGCACCCTGCCAGGGGAATCCGTGACCAAAGAAACAAGCCGATCTTGCATTTGCAAGGCAGGTTAAGGACTTGGTATTAACTGAACAGCTCTAAAACTGCACAAGTAACTGAGATAAAACTACATCACTGTAATGTGGCTTTTCAGTGTTAGGAAGGCAATTAGGCTTTATCACTCCCCAGCTGCTACCAGGCAGTGCTGAGGGTGAACAATGGTGCTTTACTTAAATGTTCCACCTGGGGTGAAATAGCCAAGGCAGAGGCATGCATAGCAGGATCAGAGAGCCACAAAACCTCTCCAGGAGAAGGCATCAAAAGGAGAAGGGATATAGAGGTGAGAGAGAAAATGGGGGAGCAGCTGGCCACTTCCCTCCTGCTCTACCTTCTCCAACTTCACTGCACAGAACAGCTACACCAACCCTTGGTTACACAGTGGGATAAAAATGTGGAGACACATCCATCAGACACAGCATAGTCCTCTGGTGCCACATCCACAAGTTTCTCCTCACCGTTCTATTAGGCCAATCCAATCTCAAGCACTTTCTGTAGGCCTAGGAAGGGCCCCCAACCCAACTGCTGTAACACCCCAGAGACATCAGCCCTGCTGTTGACCAGGTCTCTCCAGCACTCCAGAAGGATGATGCAAGGCAAGGAGTTTTGCTCCAGGGAGGAAGATAGGCCTGATTTATTGCATCTCCTCCAGCCGAGTTGAAAGACTCTCTGCCTCACTCTGGGCTTGCACCTACTATAGTTGCAGCTTTTGGAGTGAACAGGGGGAAGGGAGATGAGCTGACCCACTTATCATCCCTTTATCATCAAAACTGCGTCTGCCACAGATACTCTCCTTCCTTTGTTGTGAAGTCCTCAGTCCCTAGGGAAGGCTGAGGTCCAGAAGCACACTTCTGGAAAGGAAATGCTACAGCTTCTAGCAAAGCTTTTTTCCTCCTCTCTCAAGCCATTTTTTATTATAATTATCACGCCTGCAAAGCTGACAGTTTCAACATCTATTTCCTCCAGACAGCTGATTTCTAGACACCTCTTCGCTCTTCCTTCTATATGAGCCATATCTCAAACCATGGTAGTATAAAAGGACACACCACACATACGTGGTACGCTGCACCTCATTCGTAAGAATTTATGTGTGAAATCAGATTAATCAGGACTTTTGCTGGGGAATCATTACAACCCTAATGGTAATGACTTTCTTAATTGGGAGGGTAATTCTCAGGATGCCTGCAAGTAATTTAGTGCCATCAGTAAGGATGGGTTGGACACACCAAAGAGGGACTGTATTCACTGTCTACAGCCAGAGGTCCAGGTGTCTTCACAGGATCGCCTAGGAGAATGAAAAGCCTCCTCCCAAATCTCCTCTTCATTCAGCTCTGCTCAAGGACACCATGTTGAGCCTCTTCTCCATCACTGAACTTTGCTCCCATCACTCTTCACTGAGCTGCCAGGTTTGATATGAGTGTTGGAAAGAAAGCAGCAATGCAGCCAGTTCAGCTGCAAAATCAAGACCTAACTGAAAAATTCAAGGAACTTATATGTTAGAACAGCCAGCTATTCCATACAGGTATGGAGCAGCAGGCCCTGTGCTCTGACACGTGCACGTGGTTTCCATTGAAGCCAACCAGGGCTGCACATGAGCATCTGTGAACCTCCTCAAGTCGCTCACTTTAGTTTTCCCTCACTTTTATAGTAACTGTACTGCACAACTTTGTTCCAAAGAAATTTATCAAGCTCCACCTTCAAATGAACGAGATCTTTTTGTCATGCATATGAATCAGATGTCTTTACAACTAACCTTGATGTGGGGTACAACAGAAGAACAACAACAGAAGGCAGCAGGGACAGAAATCCCAGGACGGATTTTTCCTGAGACTACAACATGACTGCAACGAAGACAGAAATTCTTCCTTGCTCCATGCCTTCCAAACAAGTGGGAGGTTAAATCCCAAATGTGTGTTCAGAAGCAAAACACTGCTCGGCACAGAAGTCTCTTTATCACCCATCATCCCTGAGCCTTCTTACTACTGCATCTGTATTGCCTTGAAATCTCACTCTAAAATTGAGGTTCCAATGCATAAAGCAGGACTGCATTTGTCGGGGCAATTCTCACCCACGTACCCCCAACGGAGTTAGAAGAGAATATTCGCTCCCTCATGGGCTCAGTGCTTTCATGGAGCTAGGGTGGACTGAAAATCCCCTTTACCCCCCAGTAATTCACAACGTAGATGATGACTGGAACTGACTGTACAGGCTTGGCCCCTTGTACACACATCCTTCCTTCCTTAAAAACAAAAACCCAACACTTTGTGCAATGAAATGACAATCAGCTACAAAAATACGTGCTTAGAAAAACAGAGTCTCGCTTCCTGAACACCATACCAGGCCTATAAAAGCAAAAAGAGAGAGGTTTCTATCAGAAAAGAAACAACAAAAATACTGTAAAAAGGTTTGTTGCTGTGAAGTGCTGGGCAGCATTCGAGCACACTTGGGAACACTCATTCCTGCACTCCCATGTTACCTTTGCTGCTCGTCTTTTTTCCCCATTTCAATTCTGCTCTCATTTTATTTTGCTCACTGACAAGAACTTGTCTTTTCATTTATTCACATGTTTTGATAGCTTGGCTGCATCTGTCCACTTAATGCCATTTAGCAATCTTTTTTCTTGTAGTTTCTACAGTGAAGTTACCTGGCACCTATACCCAGAAATTGCTCCTTCCAGCTGCTGAGGAAGTCTGAAAAACCGTGTGTCAAACTGCACAAAACCCCTTTAAAATGCACCATCACCCTGCTAGAAAATTAGAGCTCATGACACAGCAATAGGAGACCTCAGGAGGTACCTGCTGGGAAAAGAGAAAGTCTTGCCATGCTTAAGCAAGACAGTGAAGGAACATTGCTGAAATGGCACAGACTGGCACTACCGAGGCATCCTTCCAGCTGGGTGGCTGACACAGAGCTGTGCAGCAGGAGGATGCGACACCATAAGGGACCAAACCCGCTCGCTTCTTCTTAAAACTGACATTGCTAATCCAAACCAGAGACTGCAAGGAGCTTAATAATTTGTTGTTCATGTTGTTTGCCTTCACTGATGTGAATCATAGTATCATTAAGGTTGGAAAAGACCTCTAAGATCATCTAGTCCAACCATCAACCCAACACCACCATGCCTACTATACCATGTCCCGAAGTGCCACGTCTACACACTTTTTGAACGCCTCCAGAGATGGTGACTCCACCACTTCCCTGGGCAGCCTGTTCCAATGCCTGACCACTCTTTCAGTAAAGAAATTTTTCCTAATATTCAATCTAAACCTCCCCTGGCACAACTTGAGGCCATTGCCTCTTGTCCTATCACTTGTTACTTGGGAGAAGAGACCAACACCCACCTCGCTACACCCTCCTTTCAGGCAGTTGTAGAGGGCGATAAGGTCTCCCCTCGGCCTCCTCTTCTCCAGGCTAAACAACCCCAGGTCCCTCAGCCGCTCCTCACAAGACTTGTGCTCCAGACCCTTCCCCAGCTTCGTTGCCCTTCTCTGGACACGCTCCAGCACCTCCATGTCCTTCTTGGAGTGAGGGGCCCAAAACTGAACACAGTACTTGAGGTGTGGCCCCACCAGTGCCGAGTACAGGGACATGATCGCTTCCCTACTGGATTCCCCATTGGAATCTTCCCAAGGGATCACAGAATATTCTTTTCTGTAAACTTCTTCCTGTGGTTGCAGGTGAATATTAACCTATTTATGTCATTCTGCTCAGGGGTAAAACACCCAGAGACAGGATGGAAATTTCTCTTTAAGCTTTCTGTTGGTTTCACCATAAATTGATAATAAATTCCATAAAACATTTTCAACATGGATGTTTTTAAACACATAATAAAATTTAAACTAGTCAGTTAATCTTGCTTTAGATCAGCTTCATTTCTTAGCTCCCATGAATTAATTTACCTCCAGCCTAAGAAGTTATTCCCAGGGTGGTTATTTAAATGAATCATGTAGAAAAAGGACCTGCTTTATTAGATCAGGAAACAACTTAATGCCCAAACCTTGGTATTCACCAAATTTATATTTCTTGATCCTACTGTCTGAGAGATGGGAGTCAAAATATAGACAGGGCTCTTTAACTCTTTGTAATCCCCAGGCCATCAGAAGGCAGGCTTTGGTTAGGTTTTACTAAAAAAGACAGCATTCCATTTGCTCAGAAAAGGTCACATCTGGACTTCTTCATGGACCTCCTGGTCAGGTCTGTGCTGCCAACACGGTGCAGGACTGTGCTGGTGCTCCAGCCTGCTCCAGCTCCCCCAACACTGCTTACACCCAGGTGCAGCTGTACTCCAGCACCAAAATGCTCTCATGGGAAAACAGCCAGAGCAGGCGTAGTCACTTCAAGCAAGCTCCATTCAATGCAGACTGACTCGGGCCAGCACACCAGATGGTATCCCGAGCTCAGCACGTCCCACGTGCAGAGTGGGTGCTTCTGGGCCACCTAACAACCAGCAGCATGGAAGGAAAGCATACGTTTGAGAAAGCACATGGATATAGTCTTCACATTTCCCACGGGAAGAGAGACCAGCTTGAGACTGTAAATGTCATTTTTTTCTCCAGCAACGGAAGATCCCAGAGGTCCAAGGAACTTCACCCAGTTCCGCGCTGAAGTAATGTTGTATCTCAACTCCTTACGACCCTGACTATACACTGTAATTAAGCATGGGCTACGCAGCAGACAGCTAGCCCAAGCGACCCACAGTTGGGTTTGAGCCTCAGCTTCCTTGCTGTAATGGTACCTTGAAGGTCTCCTCACTGCTGGTCTTCAGCCTCACTGTAGGGCAACCAGGGTCCACACTCCTACCGATATGACAACTGCCAGGTTGAGACCATGCCAGAAAGTCAAGTTTGTAAAACTGGAGGGCAGAAGGGGCAAGAAAAAGCACCCACAAACGTAGGTCACGAAGGATGGTGCAGGGCTTAGACTGCAAAGTGGACATAGCTCAGGGTTTTGTCCAAGTTCCTGCATGAAGAGCAATATGCTACAGGACAGCAAGAACCTGCGCCCTCCCTGAGAGACTGGAGCAGAAGAGCGTGTCCCATCCACAGCAAGAACCTCATTTCAAGCAGAACCAGTCTAATTTTACCATCTTAATTAGGTCAACATAAAGCATGCAGCAGCATTGCCTCTCTCTCTCCAGCATCACGGACCCAGACTTTTTACCTTGCCCAGCATCCAAGTCACAGAGAGGAAGACAACAAAGTCAAACTGCACTTGCAAATGAAAACAGAGACCAACTGAAAAGCACATCCACACACGAGCTCCCAGCATCCCTTCCAGAAATCAGTGGTGACGTGCACAGCTGTTTTCTTACCACAAACACAAGTAGAGTCAAAGAGAAAGCTTTACCAGCAGCCACAGCCACGTGACATGGCGAAACGCTCTCTTCCTGAGCATCCCACTTTATCTGTAGGCTGCCTTTCAATTACTCTTTTCACTTCTAGACAAATATTTACCTCAAAGAACTTCAAGATGGAGCACACACACAAAAAAGGAAGAACGCCCTCATTTGAACAATATATTCCACTCAAAGCTCTGCCAGACAACTCAAACTACCCAGAAGAATTTAAAAACTAACAGCCAGATTCCTTGACCATGACCTTAAAACAGCATTTGACTCACTCCTTGTTTGAGTCTATTTTGACCTTTGACAGACTGACCCACAAGTCAGCACAGCTTCTTGGAAGGCAAATGCCTACTCTCGTTATAAGAGCTCGACACAACAGCTAAATGCAATATGACTGAAGCGCGGGGAAAGCAGCAAAGTGCCTCAAGACTAAACAAAGGCTGGAAGTAGCTCTTTTCAAGCCCAATCTTTTACTTTCTGCAGCCTGAAGAGCTCGCTCACCCCTCAAAGGACCTGTGCTTTTGAGTTTCAAGCTTTTTACTTGGATCTCCACGGGAGCCACTGAACCAGACCTACCTGTACGTTCTCTTCCGTGACCTCGATCTCAGCGGTGTAGATGTAATCAATCAGCTTCCTCAGCGTCTGCCCATCAACGTCTTTTATCTCAATCTTCTTGGCTTTACTTTCAGACATGTCTCCTGAAATTAATTTCAAAAGGATGGTTAGCATTTGCTTTGCAGGACCTCATTGGAGGCCCTGGCTCCCCATACATCCAGCACATCCTCGTGGTATCTGACCAACAGACTGCCCGGGCACTATCCCCGACCATCAAAGGACAACCAGCAAGATTCCCAGAAGCCTCCTAATGCCACCGAAAAAACATCTCGACATTTGAAGACACTAGCGTAAAATAAAAGAAGTCAATAAGTGGAAGAAGCTCAATTTCTTGCCAGACAAGAACCGGCCATGGTTCACCTGCATTCAGACACGTATAGGGGTCAAAAAAAGAAACCCACTATGACCCTCAACCATGTCTCAGCACAGGGACAGACTCAAAGAGACTGTAGACAAGTCTTAGGAGGGCTTTTTAAAAAATATATATTTTATATATTTATTAAAAATATTTTTTTAAATTTATATATATATATATATATATGGGTAGATGAGTAAGTTTCAACAGCTAAGTTAGGGTGCTTTGTGGTACACCCTACAATAAAAGCAAGGCAGCATTACCCTCTTTCTTTAGAAAGAACCTGAAACCTGCTGAGGAAAACAAGCACACATCCAGTGTGCTGTAAGCTTCTCTCCTAAATTACCCTGCTGTAACCTGTCCGCACAGTTACACCTTACGCAAAGCATCTGTGCAGAAAGCTGTATTTCTCATCTCTCACCTTCCCAACCTCGCACCTCAGAGGCAAGGCGGCCTTTGGATCCAAACTGTATCATTTCTCCAAATACATAACTTTAAAAAAAAAAAAACAACCCACACAAAACAAAAAAAAAAAAAAACAACAAAACAAAAAAAAACAAAACCAAAACCCAAACATGCAGAACTAGAGCAATAATCTCCCCTAGAGATATACAAGTATATCCCTAGGGATATCCAGGGAGTCACCATCCGTGAAGGTATTCAAAAAACGTGTAGATGTGGCACTTCGGGACATGGTTTAGTAGGCATGGTGGTGTTGGGTTGACGGTTGGACTAGATGATCCTAGGGGTCTTTTCCAACCTTAATGATTCTATGATTCCAAGTAAAACCCATATCTCTGTAAGAGCCTATACATGAACCGGTGCTTTATGTGCACCTTCCCCATCGCTGTTGTGGCCAACACTGTGCAGGCACCATACGCACATACCCCGTGCGTAACAGGAGCACGTCACAAGAACAAAAGCATGCGTGGGGAGGAGGAGAACGGACTCCCCGGTGCCCTTCCAGCGTCCACGCACACAGTGACCTCACCCAGGTTTTAGTCACCAAGATCCTGAGGAACCACAGAAAAGAAAGAACGATAAGAGAACGATAAGTCAAAAAAACAAAGCTAAACAAAGGAGAGCATGAAGAAATGTCAATTCTTAAACCTGGGCATGAATAATCACTACTTTAAGAAATCTGGTGACTCAGTATGGCTGTGGGATTAAGAGGAAAAATAGTTCCTGCAGCCTATGGGAGAAGTAATTACAGCCTACACCTCTGTACAGCGTGAGACAAGACATGGCTGGGCACATTAAGTCAGACACTAAAGGGGGTCCAAGCTTGAGCAAAATCTGGATCCTGGCAACTGAACTTTGACGGCTTCGCTTATGCCAATAAGCAGGTAAATAACAGGAGTGGGGTCAGACCGTAAGTATTAGAAGAGCCAACAACGTCCCAAGGGAAATGTAGACTGAAATAATATTTGCCCCAAATTCAATTTTTAAAATTAAATAATAAAATGTTACCCAGAGAAGCCCATGAACACAAATGTACAAGTACAAAGGGATAAATGACCTACATTTGGGAGGCCTTCAAAGCAGGTAGGACTTTTTAATTGACAAAATAAATGTCATCCCCTTCACACGCTTCTTCCCCCGCCAAAAAAAAACATCTCCAGAGATGAGAGGGGGCGTCTGAGAACAGGCTGGTCCCCATCAGCCTACGAGGAGCTGGAAGTGCCCGTAAGGAGCACCCAGCCAAACCCCACCTGCACAGCGAGGGGCAAGCGGAGCAGCCAGAGCCCTGCAGCGCTCGCCCAGGACCCATGGGGCAGAGGGGAGGCTCAGATGCACGCACCCAGAGATTGATGCAGAAATAGCTTGGAGGGACTGATCCGACAACATCATCTGTCTTCGTGGCATTCATGTGACACAGGCAACAAAAATAAAGGCTGTGTGGGCTTCCACACCCACCAGCAAGCTGCCAGCCCTGCATACTAATGGCCTCCGCTGCCTCTGCTCTGCTAACAGCCCAGCGCACGATGAGAGAGGGGAGTCTTGTGTGCTGTGCCCCACGGTCGGGTGGGATCCAACCCCTCCAGCCACACTGGCATGATGGAGTGCCTGCCCCTTGCCAGAGGGTGCTGCTCTGGGCATGTCTCTAACACTGCGGAGCGAGGAAGAACCTGAAGACACCACAAGTGAACCAAGGGGTTGGTGCAGACCAGGAGCAGGCAACAAGCTGCCCCCTCCTCCAAGCACAGACCCAAGGTGAACACAGCCTCTAAAGCACGGCTGCGGGCAGCCAAACGGTGGGTCAATTAAAGCATCTCATCCCACATCCCTTCAGAAAAAAAACGCACATCTTAAAGCCCACAAAACCCAACCCCTAGGATGTCTTTCATAAGTCAGACTCGAGCCTTACCCAATACCTTAATTACAGAATAATTCAAAGCACTAGCACCATCTCTCATACATAAGGGCTGTGCTGAGCAAGGGCTGCCCTGCACGAGGCGCTGCACAGACCCCGTCCCTGCACCGCTGCGGTCGGACAGACACAAGGGACAGGGTAGGAGGGAGCAAAGGCAGGTAAAACAGGCAGAGTGGCTCCAAGCAGACCCTCTTTAGGGGACAGACTTTGCAAACACCAGCCCCTCGTGAAGGCAAGCCCTTCATGCATCATGCTCAACACCCAGCAGTGCTTTCTCTGTTCCCCTCTGCTCATGAGGGCAGGGAGAGAGCAGAGCTCTCCTGCTTTGTCACAAGATAAACTACAGTGAAAACTGCAGCAGCTCGCAGTGCCTTGTTTACCCAGCACAGCAGCTTGCCCTGCCTCCTACATACTGCACTCCAGAGAGGCTTCCCAGCGCACAGCTACAGCTTTTGTTGTTTCCTAAGTCAGAGATGTGCTGAAGGAGAACACGAGTGCGTTGGATAACAAAGCCACAGCCTCTCGCGCATGGGGCGAGCGCTTTGAAGCGGCACACGAGACCTGCAAGGGAGGTTTCTGCATCGCTGCTTCCTTCTCCAGCACTTCTGAAGTTCCCCCAGGTATCTCACAGGAGCAGCCCTAGCAGCATCGCTGAAGTATCTGTTATCCTTTCTGAAACTACTGTGTTTTCTTCTAAACGGATGGAAATTACTGTCCCAAATCATCCCCACAGAATGGTGCCAACAAGGACCAGCCACCATCCAAAATGCTCTAGAAAGCCAGCACGGGAAGGGACACTCAGGGAGTGCTGGGTCCCATCTCTCCTTCAGCAGCGGAAGATACCAATGGAATACGTGCCTGCTCATTTTTGGACTTTGCAAGGCTATTTCAAGGAGGAACGCCTAACCAGAGGACACTACGTGGTTTAGGAAAGACCTCAAGGTCATCCACGAGTCCAAAGCCAGGCCCAACCTACAGGGACAGGGCCTGCAGAGCAAGCGTCAGGCGAAGGTGGATGAGCTGCAGGTCTCAGTTTGGTTCCCACTGCTCACAGCTTTACACTGATCATTCACCACCACGTGGCTGCCGGCACTGCCGGGGGACCCCTCCAGCTCCCCACGCCCCCAGAAAGCGGCTCCTACAGTGGGGATTCAACGTGCATAAGCAGCTCCTGCCCGGTCCTGCAAACACCCACGCTGTGCGGCTGCCCCCAAGTCATCAGGTTGCATCACTGATGTGCAGTGCAAAAAAGAAAAAAAAAAAAAAAAAATAATCAAACTACTTTAAGCTGTGACTTTAAAATCTCCCCCTCCAGAAAGTGAACCACCACACAGCTGGAAGGAGATCACACGCTTGGTCTTTGCAAGAGGGAGAGACAGAGACTTTCGAAATTTGGGACTGAAAGCGAAGGCAGAACTGGTCTTTGCCTGACCCGCTGCCCCGAGGGACATGTCAGGGGGAGGGGACCGGCGGCTGCTGAGGCTGTCACCCAGCCCAGGGCAGCGGCCGAGCCGGCCACATGACGGCGGTTAGCTGATTACTGTTTAACTCACAGCATGAGGGATTACACGGCCCGGAGAATTCCTGCATGGAAACATGAGCAGCCCCATGCCACCGCCTTCCCGCTCAGGTGACCTCTAAGGATCAGAGAGTTTTTCCAACAATTTTTCTGGTTTTTTTAAACTCCTTGTCAGGAACGAGCATCACAAGCGCTTGCAAGTCCTCCCCGAGGTGCCCTGAGCAAATGGTTGCCTCTGAGCGGGGTTTGCTCCTCTGCCTCGCCACCACGGCCAATGCCCGCTTCCACCACGCAGTGCCAGTGCCCTAGAAAGCACAAATCCTCTCCACCTTAGCTCACCACGCTGATAAAGCCATCACGGCAAACCTCACACCTTGTCTCACATCCAGACATCTGTTTACACCGCAGGTTTTTTTCCCCCAACCTCCATTACAGAAGGGAAAAAAGCTTCCCAAATGACAAGCTTTTTCCTGAGAAACACTGTGTTCTGCTTCCAGTAAAATAAATAAAACCAGGTCTAACCCCAAGGCTTTTAAAAGGAAGAAGCAACCCCTAGACCACAGGCAAAGGAACATGAAACAGGGGTAAAACCCCCACCCCTCATTTATGCTGAAGCTGAGGGATGGTAACAACCATTCCCTGGAGCATACAATTATTTTCTTTGCATTTGGTTAAACCAGTTTCTATCCTGGAAAGGGCACTCAGCAGCTCCTGACCAAACTAATTTTACTAGAATGACTTAAATAAGTCGGTCACTCCCTTGCCTTGGGATTGGCATGGCTTTTTTTGCTGCCCCACCTGGGCACAGCCTCCAAAGGGCCCACGCTATAGGGATCAGAGCAAGAATTTTGTCCTCTTCTTTCCTTCACACTGAGGCTGCATCTGCCATTACCAAAATACACCGGACTGCAGCAACGCACCCTGTAAAAAGGCAGAGCTGCTAAAACACGCTGGGATCGAGAGAACGGTGTTATTTTGGGCAGCAGCAAAAAGTGCCACAGGAGATTAAACATTCGTGACTGCAAATTGGCATCGGCAGGGCTGAGCCTTGAAACTACAACTCCTGTGCCAGCAACTTCTTTGATGTGCACCACGAACGTTTAGGGCACTGCACACGTGCTTGATGTTAATGATGTGTTTTCATGACCCAAGGTCTTGTTAAGGGGGAAAAAAAAACCAACCCAAAAAGCAGTGAGCCAAACCTCATAATAACCTTCCTGTGACTCATATGCTACCCACTCACCCCACATCCATACAACCACCCCATATCCATATACTGTGCCTCAAGGAATTAGTCAAGGATGACCAACATCATCCATCAAGTGTAGCAAACTGCAGACCTAACCATACTTCTCCTCTCAAGGAAACTCTTTCCCCGCAGGCCATGCCTACTGCCCCTGCTGCAGCTCCTGCCGGAGACACAACCAGAAGCCTCTGGGTTTGCAATGGCCCGTTCAACCCAAGTACGGTGTCTGGCATCAAGAAGAGTACCTGTAAACATCGCACAAAAATAAGGGCTGCAGGCTGCAAGGACCACGCGGTGGGCTTCCATCTCCACAGTTTCGGCCACAATCACCACATCACAGAGGAGCCGCTTGCTGGAAAAACACCAGAAAAGACAAAGACCATTTCAGAACTCCTGGTCAGGCAAAAAGTTATGGTAGTATAGCCTGAAAAAGTAAGCAGAAGACCCACTGTTACAAACAAGGCACCTGAGCTTCTGCCAAATCCCAGTGGAAGGTCCTCTAATCCTTCAGCTACCAGCTCCTACCAGTGTTTGCCTACAAAGCAAAGCCTGAATCCTCCCGATGCTGCAGCTCTACTTGTGGTTCTGCTTTTTCCAGAAAAAAAAAATCTGGAAGCCAAACTAGGCATACATGCTGCCCAAAGAACGGATGGGTAAGGGGCTCCTTCCACCTCTCAAACAAGTAGGGCTTGGAGAAGGCACAGAAGAGCTTAAGAGTTTGGGCACTACCTGGAGCCAAGCTCTAGTAGATCTACAAGACAAGAAATAGCCGTGCAAGGGAACACCAGCAGTGCTTTCATCTTTCCACAGGGGAAAGGTAAGAGTGCAAAAATGAAGTTATTTCTGTACTTCCTTCCATGTTTGGCCCTACAGAACGCGACCACCAAAACATCCCCTGGTACTGACCAGCGCAGAGGCTGCCCCAGCCATCTCCCAGTGAGGAGATGTCAATCACTGGAGTTTATCCATGGGAGGACTTTGTTTGCCACATGAATTAGTCTGGGATTAAGAGTCACTGGGATAAAGCACAGGGTTCCAAACAGAAACCAAAAAACTTCTAAGCTCCCCCACTGACTCATTGTACAGCTTTGGAAAAGTCACTTGATTAACTAGTGACCTTTTCTACCAGCCCCACGTATGTCCTTTGAGGATTCATTAGTTAATGTTTGCACAGGGCTTCGGAGATGCAGACAGCTAGAAGTGCTCAGCCTCCCAATAAGTTGGTTTAAGATGTTTGAGCATACAAATGCAAAATAAGGGTGTTCTTTTCAAATGTCAAGCCTGAAAAAGGATCAGTGTCTGTAAATCTAGATGTCACCTTTTCTTCAGAAATGCTTATCACCACGCTGCACTTTGTCTTTAGGAAACTGCATATCAGATAAACGCACCTAGAGCTTCTAATGGACTAGGTACGTCTCCTCTGCGAAATGGAGGGTTATAGCTGGAAAAGAGGAAGAAAGTAGGAACTGGTAGTCTGTGCTCTACATCCATCCCAGTTTGGAAGGGGTGATGGCAATGAGCAATGGCGATTTAACATCCTCTTAATGGAGGCTTCCTCATTTCCTTCAGCTTATGTAAAAGGTGCTCCGTTCAATTCCTCCTCGGACTACAGTTATCTAAAGTACCACTCATGAAATTAATTTCACTTATATTTGAAAGCTAAAAATTGCAAGTGAGCAACATATAGCAAACAGGTTAAAGGCTTAGCAAGATTCTTCTAGACCCTCTGTATGAGATTTCTGGATGCATTTGAATGGAGGCGCTATTATTCAGGGTAGCTATTAACACTGATTGTTGACAGCTTAACGGATTGCAAGCTCAATGCACACACAATAGACACGAGAACTGCATATTCCAGAACAGCAGCAGGAGCGGACAAAAAGGAGCGCCCAGAAGAAGAAAACATCAAACAGGTGCTTAAGGGCAGCTTTCCGTCTTCTATTTTTCATCACTTCAGTATTGCACAAGATGTAGCTAACTACAGGCACTAAGAAACATTGTCAGTCTCCAGCTATTCCCACTACGCCTCAATTAACAAAGGAATAATAGTAGCACAATAGATTTCTGAATATAGCTGCACAAATCTCTATTTTCAGATCCTTTGCTTTCAGTACAAAGAAAGGACTAGAGGGATGCCAATAAAAAAACCCAAAACAAAACAAAAAACCCCATACTCCGCTTCATGTAATTGTTCCAAGGGAAGGATATTTCCATTTTCTGTTCCTATGCAACTGAGAATCGCTGTCAGACATCTGTGGAAGGAGACATTGCTAATCCTTCTCCACACCAGAGAACATGTATATTGGGAAACTACTTGATCCACAGAAGAGAGGTGGCTATTACAGCATCTTTTGAGTACTTTGAGTCTGCAGGAAGAGTAAAGGGTGTTATCTGCTTTCATCATACCATCTGGACAGCGAGGGAGCACATACGTTCATGCGTATGACACATGTACTTTCCATAGGAATTATTTTTAAAATTGGGTTTCTAAGCCTCTATTTGAATGGCAAAGGACTCGAATGAACTAGTGGGAGAAACGCTCACTGAACTTCTAACTGGTTCGTGGGATAACAACAACCAAGAAACAGCTCTGGTTTAACCACTGCCACCACATTGCTGATGTGATGACAGTGGTTCTTGAAGACTGTGTTCGCTGGTATTTTTTTCAGCCTCCAATTCTCCCTGTACCCACACAGCTGTGTAGAGACCAAGGTGTTCTCTTTTAACCAATATCAGGATTTTTAAATCTGCAAGTAGAGAGCTGACATTCTTCCTGAGTTGTTGCCTTTTTTCCACCCCCTATTTTGGAGTGCTAAGCCCAGACTGAGTGACACTGCTAGTTAAAGAGAATAAGAACAGTACATTAATAATCTTTGGTCTGTAATTATACGTAGGTGTCTTAATGTCTGTAATGTTCTATTATCGGTTTTCAGACCATTAGCTCAGTTAAGAACATAGTTTACAGCTGAATTTGCTGTAAGTAATGGAAAAGACTAAATGAATTATCACCTGTAAATGAAGGCTATTGCTCAGACAATGTTTTTGAGCCATAGCTGGATTCCTTCTGCTGGAAAGACAGAGAGGTCTGAGATTGCGAAGAGCAACCCACCACAAAAGGGCTATATTTTAGCTGTCTCTTCCTACTCGTTTATTAATACCTTACTCACAACCATTAGCTGTGACAAAGATGGCATTTTTTTTTTCCCAAGTCTCCCAGAAGCCATTCTGTTCCAATCAGCACGTTTCTGCTAAACCAGAGAGGGTGCCCATTAAGTCAGAAGTGTACCTCCGTAATTCATTCATGACCTTGAACGCCTTTCTCATGTGAGAGGGGTTGACTGTCACCGTGCGCTGGTCTTTTTCATCTTCAGCTGCCTCAGAGGAGCGGGAACTCTGCTTAACACTAAAAACAGGGAGAAAAAAAGGAGCAGAAAGTTTGATTCAATGACACTTTAAAGAAAAAAATTACCATAAAACTGCAGCATAGGGTATTATGCACGGAGTTACTTGCATATTTGTTAGTCGGCTCGGGTTCACCATATGAAGAGCATCACAAAATGCAGCTACTTCTGCATGGATGTTGAAAGCCAACCCAGCCCACATTTCAATCAGCCGGGAAGAAAAGGAAAAAGTGCCAAACACTCGAGGACAAAGCCCAGCCTTACAGGCTTCAGGCCAGGAAAGCAGTACAAGTTGAAATTCAAGCCAGAACATAATTACTTCACTGAATAGAAATAGACTTCAGCAGTGGGAACTACAAGAGTACCATGGATTCTTTAACATCCATACAGAGAAAGAGAAGTTTAGTTTTCAATGTCCCGTCTGAAAAACGCAAGCATACAATACACGACTTGTATCTTCTTCTATAGAGGCAAGTAGAAAAGGACCATTAAAACTGCCTGCACAGCTTCCAAAGCATTAGCTTTACAGAGGCCGCATCCCATTTCCATTTTAGAAATAGGTCCATTTAGTGCCACTGAAATGTATAGAAAGAATTATTAAACCAGACCTTCCTACCAGAACCACCAGCTATATAGGTAATGTCAAACCAGATGCACCCAGTTATGTGCTGCGTTTAACCAGGCCAACAGGTGCCTAAGGCACATACACGTCCTCATTACTTTGTTGGGAGCACTGGCTCTTTATACAGAATTGACATTAGGTCAATATCTCTATCCCCCTGATCTGAAAGTGTGCGAAATCACTCGGAGTTAAATGTTTCCACCCATGAAAAAAGCAGCACTTAGAGCCAGGTCCCTGTTCTGCTCACATCCACGGCTCACCCCTCAAACCTGCCAGCAGGCAAAGGTAAATGAGACAAATCGAGCAAGGTTGTTCATGTCGAAAGCCAACCCCAAGTGAATGGCAGACCTCCGGAGGTAACCCCATCACCACCATGCACCAGATTGGAGACCTTCTCAGAGTCTTCCTTCCAAAGGATGGTCTCCCTCAGCTTCACATTTGTCCCATCCTCCCTGCCACCTTTCTCAGTTGGGCTTATATCATGACAAAAAAAAGGCTGAATCGGTTTAAACCAACAGTCTGGGCAGCCCAGCATCCTGACTCCACCGGTGACCCGAAGATGATGTCTGAAGAAGGGTACAAAGCCAGGGAAGGGTGGAGGGATCCTTCCCCAGAACAGTCTGCCAGCCTCTGCTAAGGTGTATATGCATGCCCATATATACCTACATACACCTATACCCCCACACAGTGACTTTTCCTTTGAAAAACACAATTATTCACAATTTACAACCCCTTGACAGCGTGAAGCCCTTGCTGAACATCACACCCTCCCCACTGCCTCCTCCTGACCGGTGGCTGTTACCGGCACCACATCCCCCAAGCCCACACGAAGCTCTTTGCCCCCCCAGGCTGTCCTCAGTGGGCTGCATTGTCCTCCTTCTAGAAACAAGACGCTGAATAGCAGCCAAGCTGCACACAGCTCGAATACACGCCTGCATACTGAGCGGCCTCCAGCTTTGTGCCCGAGGCAAAGGTTAATGCCAAAAACCAGCCAAGACCAATTCCTTCACTTTGCTGAGCAAGTGAGGTATTTTCAGTCATAAGTGAAGCAGTGAGGCTGAGCACAACATCACTCAGCACATGTCCCCGATGAGGGAGACAACTTCCCAGACTGCGTTACAGTCATCATCCAATTAGCTTAGTATGGCTGGATTAAAAGGGAAAAAAAAAAAAAAAATCAGAAAGAACCTCTTGTTAAATGTTCGATATTCAAGGGACTGGTACCGGGCAACGACACAACCAGCTTTTCCATCCCCGAAGAAAGCTGAACTCATTCTGTGCCCCACGAAGCACCAGCAGCGTTCATGGGCACGGAGCAGCAGCGGCACTCGGCTCTTCCCCAAGTCTGCACAGAGACCCGAGGGAGTCTCCTTGCTCCAGGGACACAGCCAAATTCAGCTAAGCCTCAGTGTTGTATCTATCAAAAGCCCTGGTTGAAATCTTAGGCCAAGTGAAGTTTGACCACAGCTTTAAACACCCCAGCGTAAAACCTTGCTTTTTAAACAGCTAAACCTGCCCTTGCAGCAGAGCCAAGGAGTGAAAAATGAGTGGAAGTGCGAGTGACTTCACCGAGTTTTCAGTCGCCAAAGACGAAACACATACAGGAAGCAAACAAAACAAACAATAAAAAAAAGGAAATAAAAAGAAAAAACAGAAAGTGAAACCAAAAGGCGGGGGCAGGGACAGCTGTACCCATCGCTCCCGGGGCGGGACAGCTGGACCACGCGGGACACTGCTTCGGTCACTGTCAAAGGCAGACCTCGCGGGCTCCAAAATCAAGTGATGCACACAAAAACCATGAGACTGCTTTAATAAGGAAAAGCTCACCGCTGAGATTTATTTATTAGCACTCCAGTGCCGGAGACCAAAGATTCATTATTTTCAAACTTTTCCACTGGCAAGAGATACAGTTCAAAGGACACGGCAAGTTTCACTGAACACCAAAGTAAATGTCAGATCAACAAGCCTTCATAAAGCCTCAACCCCACCAACGTTTGTCTGTGTATTTGAAAAGCAAAACCCTTGCTTCAGAATTTTTGAAAAAGATCAATCAGTTCCTCCTAAAAAGCATGAAAAGTAACTTTTTAAAAAGCATCCTAAAAGACCTCCTCAGCTTTATTAGCAGGGGTGGATTTCACATTTTGCTAAAGGCTGACCGTAAGAAAATACCCCAGATCGTCTGGTTAAAAACTTGTTTCAAAAAAATCAAGATATGCTATTTAAGGTTTTTCCAGATGACTCACATAAAAAACCACATTTAAAAAATTAATGGCCAAGAGCCTTTAACTCATCTTTGAGACTGACTCAGCTTCCACAGAACTGTGTTCCAGTAATGCACAGAGGATGATTTTTATCTGGAAGAAAGATTTCGCACCCCCATGCACACACTCTCAGAGATCACCGACACATTTCCAACATAAAAATGCAAGAACCAAAACACTCCAAGCCAATGCAACCTGCCACAAAGCAAAAGCTACCCCTGAGAAGACCAAAACAGTGCATCACATAGCCCTTTTCTGAGGTTTTTTCCCTACAACGCTAAGAATTATTACACTTATTACACTGTTGTTATATTAATGGAGCAAAGCAAAGGAGAAACAGAGTCCTCTGATCAAAGGTCCTGGCTGAGACCACCCGGACGTGCAGGAGCCCCTGCACCCCATGACCACAGAGGTGTTCCCCCCAGCACCTTCACATTTGCGTAGCTGATGTCCTACCACACCAGCGGGACTCGCAAGCTGGCTGCCAGGAGCAATTTGTTCTATTCCTGGGCTATCCGAGGCCGTGCACTGAGCGAACGGACAAATTATTTAATTTCCCTGGGCCAGATGAACACCCTCGTTAGGGACACAGCAGGATTCTCCTAAAATAAGCAAAGAGGCTCTTACTTTCAGAGAGGGCCAACCCCACCATCACCTCCTTCGTGGCCTTTCAATGCTGTCCCCAAGTAGAACAAACGAACCCTGATTTGAGAGCCCCCAATTAAGCCAGCGAAACTAATCACAACCCCGTTTATGCCATGTTCCTCCTCTCCAAGACCCACCAGCAGGGCTCGGCTCAAGCTACCGCAGGCTCGCAGCACAGCTCCTGCCTGAGCGTGGCCGCTCACCAACCAACAGAAAGGTATTTTAAAAACCCATAACCCATAGCTCTGCTGCATGCATGCATTCATCAACTATAAAGTTGGGTTGCCTTAGTTACCAGCAGTAATTACAGATGTCTTTGTAGATTACGTGAAAGAACAAAAGCCTTCCTTAGAGCTAAACTGTCCCCTGGCAAGATGATTGCCATGCAGAGAGCTGGTAAACCCCAGGAGCAAAAATCCCATCTCTGCCAAAACCAATTCTACCACTGGCTTTACTGGAGCCAGGAGTTCACCCTAAAGGAGGGGCAGATCTCATATGTGCTCTCCTTTGGAGCAGAGAAGGATGAGCTTCTGCTCATGTTTCTGGGAGAAAGCTGCCAGGCTCAGCTCCTAGCCCACACGTGGACACCACGAAGGTCCCTCTCCACCAGGCTCTCACATTGGAGAGATGATGGGACTCCAGACACGTCCAGTCCAGCCCAGCCTTGTCCCGCTTGTGCGGCACTGGGGAGGTCTCTGGGAGCTGCTCTCATCTCCTGCCTGCACACCACAGGCTGAGATCTGCTCTCCTGGAGTGTCCCGTAACATCGCAGAGTTTCAGCCCCCAACGTTGGCCAAAGAGTCAACAGGGCTCGGCGACCTACGCTCCCGCAGCACAGGCAATCCAAAACCTCCGCAGGCACTTCACATCCTTATATTAATTTAAAAGCGACATGCTAACTGTAAATTTTCAAAGCCTATGGAGCTTCTTTGTGGGATACGTTACAATCGTCAACGTAAAATGTTAATCTTCCGTTTCTGAGAGGTTTGACATAGCTCTGATCTAAAAATTTGATAGATGCCCAATAGCAGTTCCTAGCGTTCAAAACTTAAACGGAGACCAAAATATTAGTTTAGTCTTAGCAAAATGAAAAATAATTTTACCGTAACTGGCGTAATTCTCTGTTTAGAATCAATGGCCAAAATCATGGTGCAAATACATTATGCCAAATAGTTTTATTCCTCGAGTCAGGCAGACACAGTAAGAAAAAGATGTCAGTGCAATGGCATATTTCTAAATTTGTCTTTAGGTATATACAAAGACAGTAGAAAAACGTGACTGAAGGAATCAAAAAATACTGAGATGGATTTTGAGAGGATTTCAGAGAAACATAGTATCATTAAAACATATGGGAGGTAGCCTAATGGAAAGGATTATTTTTTGCTAATAGCAATATTTATTTTCCTATTTTTTTTGAATTTTTTCAGTGCCTACATCAACATGGAGACGTTAGCTTAGAAAAAACACACAATTGGTATACAACAGATCCCCAAAAGGATATTCATATCAAAGGAGACCTCAGGGGAAAAGCAGACTTCAGGAACTGCTGAGAAGAAAAGTCTTTGCTGACAGTAATGGAAACAACACAAAATAACTCAGATATGACAATGCCATTCACTTTCAAAGGCAAATATTGTATTTCTCAAACAAATACTACAAAGAGACTACCCCACTCAAAGACGAAGTTAAAATTAATCTGGCATTTTAATTCTTTAACCAAAAAAATTAACATTCCAGGGGTTTTTTCCTATTCAAACTCAAACAAATCTTGCAAATTCAGAACCAGAGTACCATGCCCGACCATACAGCCTTATGTAATTTCTCCATAAAATGAAAGTCCCTGTCAGCACAGTAAAAGCAAATCAGGATTCTGAAATAATTTATTGCCAAATGTGAATGTTTCAGGTTAAATCCCCCTTGCCCCCGGCTGCTTCTGCCCATGTGCAATGACATGGGCACATGATACCACTGAACAACTCGGATATGCAAGTTATCAGGATATTTGAGTCCGGGCAGGCTTGGGACCAGAGTCAGAGGTGATGCGAGCACCAATAACGTGTTCCTCACCGACTACAAAAATGGAAAAAGCAGTAACATTAAAAACCAGGGGGAAGTCTGCTGTCGTGAAAGTCACAGAGTGTAAAATCTGAGGCCTAATCTGCATGACATAGATCTGAGCCGAAATGCGGGGCAAAAGGACAAAAAACGGGAACAGAACCAGCCCACGGTGCTCGCCCACCAAGGTCATTTTTCAACACCTCCTTCCAGGACTTGCTCGGAGCAGGCAGAGCAGCCTCGGCACAGTCCCACATGCCATGCCCTTTCGAACGAGAAAGCAGGTGAATATTTCCAGCTTTCCTTGCCAAGAGTCAAACCCCACATCGTTACCGCCCGCAACCAGTTCAGGGCCGCCTTCCTCTTCCCAAAAACTAGAAATATAAGCAGCAATTTGGGTAATCATTCCTCACGTCCAGAGGCAGAGAACATGCTGACGGGGACAGTCCTTCATGCCCTAAAAAACAGATGGAGTGGGAAAAAAAGGATGAAGCAAAACAGTCCAGGTGCTTTCCCGGTGACTTTTTCACCGCTGTATCCCCAGCAAAAAGCCTTCAGTCAAAATGAGACCATTGCTGGTAACCATAACAAAAAAAAGGTAATAAGTAATAGTGCCATGGATGATCCCAGCCTGGAGTATCAAAACAGCTCCTCTCCATTTCCTCAAACCCTAGACTCATTTATATATATAAAGAAAAAAAGAAGGAAAGCGTATTCCATGGGCTAGCATCTAGCATGATAATCTAAGATTTCAAGGGACTGGAAATTAATTAATAGCCAGATTAACATCCAGAGGTGGCCATTCACACCCTTCTGGGAAGCAGAAGCCCTACAATGTAATTTAAAGAGAGATGTGGCAGGCTGAAAGTTTTGTTTTGCACTTTATATACAAAACAGTTGCAACCCTTGAGTCACGTAAGAGTAGAAAGCTGCCCTTCGGAGCTTGGAAAGCAACTCCTACAGCCTGCTGAGAGTGTTTTCCCTCAACAGAGGGAAAATTTCAAGAATTTGGGGGTTGACCCCAGCTTAATTTTCCAATGCATCATATTTAAATGAAAATTCTGCCAAGCCCTGATGATTAGTACTACCAGCAGGTCAAGCCCCCTCTCTGTTCCCCCACCCCCTGCAAGGTCACCAGCACGAAAGGAAGCACTCAGCATGTCCTGTTTTTAAAAATACCAAAAAAAAAAAAAACTAAACCAGCTTCACGTTTAGTTTGAAGCAGTACAAGCGAGCTTCTGGTGTGCAAAAGACACCCCGACAGAGGGGAGGAAGAACGAAGGCAGAGCAGAAATGCTGACTGCCTCTCTGGCATCTACCAAGTCCCTGTGCAGCAATAATCTCTTTTACGTGTTCAGCGGACTCTGCGAGCACTTCTGCACACAGGTTTTAGAGCAAAATAGCTGCCCTGCAGGAAATAAAGTATATATGGCCCCGCGACCGTGCGAGGGAGACACGGGATCCCCCTGTCCCTGCCGTAACACCCATGCGGTGCACAGCTTCTACCTACACAGGTAAATTGACCCCTGAAGGCTCCACAGACCTTACAGATTTTCATTCGTTACTCAACAAAGCACCAATATCAGTGGGTACGTCTTCAGCTGAACGACAAAGTCAGCTGCTGGAGGTTCAAGATCCAAGCAAGGTGGACACAAGCCCAGTGTTTTGCGAGGCACATCTCGCCGGCAGAGTGACCCTGCAGCCCACCTCTTCTGCCCCAAACCTCCCACGCTCCACCAGCGATTTTAGAAACCCCACACACACACTGGAGCAGCCTCCCTTACCTCGTTATTCATATATAAAGAACATCCTACTGAAAAAGCCGCTCCGTTCCCTCGGTTTGGGTACACGGGGAGAAGCAGCCTGTCACCATGACATTGCAACATCTCGTACTAGCACGGCAGGCGCTCATCGCAGAAGGTATTTCTGCAAGCGGGCAGGAATGGAATGGGGCGGGGGGGG
>VYZW01028170.1:0-18301 GCA_013401315.1 Balaeniceps rex | reverse complement strand
CCCGCAGCCTCCTCCCTCCCCCGGCCGGCTTGCGATCGTCTCCGGGCAACGGCAGCCGTGGAGGGCGGCCCCGCCGCGCCGCCCGGCCCCCGCCGGCCCCGAGAGCGCCCTCCTCGCCCGGGCTCCGGTTAAGCGCCGCTGGCACAAGCCCCGATGACGGCAGCCGGGCACAAAATGGGTCAAATGGGCCGCCCCGAGCTGTCCTGACCGGGGAGGAGCGATGGTGGCGAGCGGGAACCCACCGGGCAGCGGGACGGGAGAGAGCTGGCACCCAGGGGGAGCGGCTCTTGTCTTCCCAACATCCATCCATCCATCCGCCGGCTGTTGATCTTCGCCCCTGTATCAGTGCCCTTGCCTCCACAGCTCCAGAGTTGGCCTCTGGGGATGGTGGATGAGCCGAGTGGCCCGTAACTACTTTAATCCTTGCAATCTGCAGACTAAAGAAAAGTTTCAGCCGACTGAAAATCCCCAGTACCGACCACAGGGTCAAGGCCGTGCACAGGGCAGCGGCAGGAGAGGACTAGTGATGCTCAGACCTGCTGACGAGGGAAAGGGTCCCAGCCCCCCTGGGTCTTCCCACGCCCTCTGCAGAAAGCAGGATCTAGCCTCCAGTTCCCCAGTTTATAAAAATCTTGCTGTCCTTCTATGCAATCCATCAGGCCAAATACACGCTGCGTAGGAAATACGGGTCCTTCTAAACAGCAGGTGCTATTTAGCCTGAAGCACTAGACTAAGTAACATTTGCCATTTTTATTCCAATTGCTACAAAAGCAGGGACTTTCACTTACATCTGATTTTTTTTCCCCTCATTTTATTAAAAGATTTTCTCAATCCTATTCTGCAACAGTGAGGCCCCAGAGGTTAATTATGATAAAGACAGGAACACTTGCTTTCTTGTGCAAAGGAAAGAGATAAGTAGAAGTACTGAGAGATTTCTCTTGCGAGAAGCCATTCCATCTCTTTTGTAAATAAAATTACCTCACTCTTCTGCATTTCTCCTCAAACCATATCCTCCTCCTTACCAACCTAAGTTTCATACATCTTTTAAAATGTATCAGCAATGACAATTGAACAGATGCTATTGCACCTTCCACATGAGGGTTTCAAAAGCTTGTTGAGAATCTTAACTAGTCATCACCCCCATTCTTCAGATAAGAAAACTTAACACACCTGGAAGTTAAAGGACTTTATCAAAGTCGCACAGAGATGCAGAGTCTAGAGTCCTGCTCTTCAAACACCATTTGGCAGCCTCCCCATAAACAGAAGAAATACAGATAAAGCCATGAAGTCAAACCTCACACAGGATTCAGGCAAAAGGAGATGAATTCTGCATTTCCTTTTGAGAATCCTATTAAACTATCGGTTTAACACATCCAGATCCTCAAGTACTTCCCCAGTGTCCATTCAGTCTTACGCTCTCGATGCACAACAGGCAAAACTGCAAGACGTAAGAGTTCAAACCAAAAAACAGGTAACTATACCAAAAATACTAGACTTTATCTAGAAAACAAGGGCTGGAACTTGTTTCCGCTGAGTAAGTCCCTCAGTAATCATAAAAGATGTAAGAGCAGGTCCTGAAATTGCTGCCAAGTACCTGTATTTTTATTAACACGTAGTTTTTAAATAACAAAATATTTGGCTTTCACCATTTAAAAAAAAAAAAAAAAATCTATATCTCACTTCAGTCAACCTGGGAACCAGGCATCTAGGTTGAACCACACCAGCAGTACCTTCTTACGCACTTGCCCCACCAACATGTGTACCACAGGACTCTACAAATGCCTAGAGCGACCACAGAAAGCTAAATCCCAGTGACAGACAAGAGCAAACCCATGAATAATCACTGCTGGGATGGGACAAAGACATGTTCCAGTAATCAGAGATTATCTTTAGAGCAGCTTTGCAAAATAATCGTGACTGGGTAACAACCCCAATAAAAACAAGCAAGAAATTTTTGTAAGTGCAAAGATTGACATCTTGAAGGAGCAGGAGGTTAAAAGTAATTAGTTACACTAGCCTCTCTCAAAAATTCCTAGTCCCGAGTAGTCCTAAATTCCTCCTACATCTAATCACTGGCAACCATATAACCAATGCTCAGAGCAGAAAGGTCCACAGAACGCCTGTTCCACCATCCCTTGGCCCACCAAAACCTTTCCAGATTCCTGCGACAACCTTCAGATCTACAGTGGAAGACTAAACCCCCCAACTCTAACGAGCCGTAGGGAGAGATGAAGAGAGATCAAAGCATTGCCAGTGTCCCTAGGACAGCAAGGAATTTCTACAATGAAAATGCCAGGAAGGGAGGGAATAAAAACAACCCCTGCCAATCTGATTCAAAACTCTCTCCCAGCCCAAAGTCTGGCAGCTGGTTTAACCCTGAGCTTGTAAGTAAAGCACGTTGAGTGCTTCCGAGAATTTAATTCTATGAAGAGCCCCTCGGACAACACCCTGCCGATCTCCACAGCTTCAGCAGAAGCCAGAAAGAGCCCCCTCCCCAAAACCAGCAGAAATCAAACTCTGCATCAAGGTGGAAAAAAAACCCATCCTGGCTCTTCAAGGCAAACCGCAAGAGCCACAAATCACAGGATCATACAGCTTAAATACAGCGCAAGCAGCAAGTCAGGAACCCTTCACTCCCCTGTACATACTCATTTTCAGGTATATACCAATATACAGGTTCCAGAGATCCATTTCATAAACAATTCGCTATCTTTAGCAGCTATTCTTTTTAGTTGTATAATCCCTGCCACCAAATTATTAATCATCTTTCTTAAAAAACTACGGCTTCTGCGTTGAGGAGCTGTGAAAGGTATGCGTGAAACACTGCATCCAGGGAAGCTTCCAAGGCTGAATCTTCTCAGCCCAAGTTATTTTTCATTCTGTTTTTTAAAAGATATATATGTCTCAGTCTTATAATCAAACTTTTATTTTTTTATATATCTCTGAGTGAACAACCTGATCTAACCCTGAAGCTGGTCCTGCTTTGAGGGATGTTTGAACAGAATCACCTCCAGAAGTCCCTTCCAATTAAAATTATTCTGTGATTCTAACTAAGTAAATATTCATTTAGACAGATCTGTATTTAGACCTAAATTTTCTGGGAAAAGGTCCACTAAGAACACTAATCTAAAAAAAACAGTGAAAGGTATCTACTGAAACAGATGTCCTGGTATCTCAGTGGCTAACTGAAGTCACTCAGAGGTGACACTCGGGTACCACACTGACTCCCAGTGGACCCGAAGCATGAGGCAAGGCAACTTGGCAGAGAAGTCCTGAAGATATCTGCTGCCTAACCACTGCTGGAATTTAGAGTATATCATATTGCTTTCAACACAACAAAGCCAATACAGCAGCTAAAATTCAGCTATTACAGCAACTCACAGGCACCCAAGTCAACACATGGCTCAAAAACTCTAGAAGACCTTCTAGGTAGGGACCTTCCCGGAGCTGGAATCAGTGATGTTTTGGCAGCTGCAGCTTAAGAGGTAAGAGGTTCCCACTGAAGCACTGTTTTCTGAAGCGTGTGATTTGTAGAGCAGAGAGGGCTGGAGCATCCACCGCAGCACTCTCCCCACACCAGGATCCTGCTCCCCAGGCAGACCCTGCAGAAGCGATCAGCATCTCCAGCCGCCGGGACTGTTGCCCTCTGCTGGTAGACGTCCCACTTTCACACTCCTGCCTGCCACAGGCCAGCCAAATTGGGGTTTATGAAATACGTTTTTCTTTAATCTTTAACATAAATCACCATTCCTATAAAAATAGTGGGTTTACTCCAACAGTTTCATCATAACATTACCAGCTTTAGATAATAACCCCTGGCTATCTTCATCCCCAGGCTGTGATTTCTGGGGCGTAAGCCATTCTATCGCTCACCCTACGCAGCAGTAACAGATCAGCTGAAAATGTTCTGCCTGCTCCTCCTCTTACGCTTTCCTGTAGCAAAAGCAATTCATGTCACCCGCAGTCAGCTATGTCAGAAGCAGAGACTTCCTGCTCTGTAGTCATATTACACATTTATCAGAGACTTGCTAGAAGATTTTCAGATAGATTTTATGGTTTAGAATTGAGTGCTCAAAAGGAAAAATTAATGTTCAGGAAGAAAGCTGTAAAAACAACTGTTGCGGGCACGAGAACAAAGGCAAAGGCCAGCGTTCAGATGCTTAAATACTACCAAGTCCCTCTGCCTCACGAGCCCTTAGTTTTGACTCCCATTTCTGCACCTACCAAAGTGTACAGTTCTCGCTACAGGCTGAGCACATGGACTGGAGAAAAAGTTTAGGCTATGGCCCAAAATGTGGGGGTTTTTTCCCCAAAATTTTTTGCTTAAATGTTAAGATACCATTTTAATGTGATTCTTTGTCTTTATAATATATCCTTTAATGCTTCCGCTACCACCTTCTGTAATAAGGGGAAACTACCCATATGCTTCATAAAGACATTGTATGCCTTAATTAGTATTTGTATACTGTAACTCTGAGAGACCAGCATGAACAAACCTACCCTCATACAGGATCTTGCCGCCCCAACCCGAGCCTCTTCACTATTATTCCTTGTACACTCATTGCCTCGCTCTCTTCTTGAAATTTTTTAAAACACTTCATCTTTTGTTCTTTGCAAAAGCCAAGAAATCTAGTCCACCACTCTAGTATCGTAACACAACGTGCTGCAACGTTAACACGAATGAGTAAATCACACAGCTGCCACACACAAAAATTTAGGCAAGATCGTTTCTGCAGGCATATAATTTTACCTGAGCAGAAAAAGCTCTCACATGCAGCATGTCCTCCTGGCAGGTAACGGATTGTCCATTATCCAGCTTGGTATTTTCTGAGCAAACACCTTTTTCTGCCCAATCTCCATAGTGGATTCAAAGTGGGCACTGTACGTCAGGGGCTCAGCTCGGGTTTCTGCTCACTTACTGGACTTTTGTGGTGTGCTTTTCAGGGCTCAGCTTTCCCATCCTCCCTCTCCACGCAGAAGCGCACCCTGCGAGGGAGAAAGAAAACACACTTTGAGAAGGCATTAGAGAGCGTGTGGCACTAGGTTGTTGCAAAAGTTTTGGCCTAGAGCAGCACTAGCAATAAAACCAGCCCAGCTTTTCCTTCCCAGCCCCAACCTTCCTTCCAAAGGCGATGTTTCTCAACTCCCTCTCAGCTGACTCCCCAGTGCACACAAAACGAGCTCCCCATTGCCACCAGCTACACACAAACCCAACATTAACATTTCCAAACCACATGTGGTGCTGATTCATCACCAAGCTCATGCCTCAAAGAGGCTTTAAAAGTAGCACGGATACACAGAGCAGAAGCCCAGATTCTAGCTGGTGCTGGGCGAGTAAAAGAAAACTCCAATAACAACTTCTAAATGATATAATTGCAGAAAAAATAATTTGCCTACATTTAAAATTGCAGAAAATAATGGACGGGTGGGCCTAAAGGGAAAAAGGCATGGCAATTTGCACCAGGTTACTTACTGCAAAGGCTTGAAACCTCCCCTTGTGCTCCTGGGGATCTCTCTGTTTCAGGAGGATACCTCTCCATGAAAATAACAGTAGAAAGGCTAGCATTACTTCTCTTGCAGGATGCACTTTGCTAAATATTCTATGCAAGAGGCATTAGCAATTACAGCTACAACCATCCTGCAGTCCAGTAGGGATCTCAGGGGGAGAAGTCCTGAACTTGCAATCAGACAGGACTCAAAGGAGCTCTCTCCAGTGAATGGAGCATCATTATTCCAGCAGTGGTGGAAAGAAAACAATTAAACAAGCCTAAATGAAATCACACAGTGAAGGACTTTGGCTGAATTTGTTACCCAGTAAACTTAAAAGATTACTAAAACCTGAAAAGGTACTAGATACCCACACAGAGAGAATTAGGAATTTAGCATCAGAAATCTTTCATGACTCCGCAACCCAGCCAGGGAGCGGTCAGCGAGCCCGAAACCAGACGACACCCATTGTGAGGAGGGAGGGGACCTGGAGGGTGCAATAGGAGTAAACTATTTCAAAACACAGCTGATAGTGCTGTGCTTTTATACAATAGCGAGGTAAGCACAGCCTCCCCCCAGGGCCATGCCCTGCCCCTGTTGTTGTAATTTGTTCATTAGGGTGTGCTGTTGGGAGGGAGGCTTTGCACTGAAGCTGCAGTAAAGAAAACAAGAGTATTGATCCACAGAGAAAGAGAAGAAGTAAAAAGAGCATGAACCTCCAGTCCAAAACACTGCTCGTGCATTTTCATCCAGCATTGCTTTAATCCAAGTCTATGCTGGAAACAGGGACTGGACTCCGGATCTTTCTTCTTCCCAGTCAGTGCCTACAGTGACCAGGCTCATGCTTCCTTCCCTCTAGGATTTTGTGGAAAGCAAGATTTCTTACAAAACAGAAAAAGTCCACTGTAAAACCACAGAAAGCAACAAAAGTTACAGAAAGGACAGAAGAGACTGAGATGATATTCATCTTTTACACTGACTAGATTACAGACTAACAGCATATTTTCAGATGTGTAGCTTTGCACGCCTTTCAATTCAAGACAGCATTCCCAGCGAGAACAGGGCTTTCTGCGAGACAAACTAGTCGGCAACTGCATGGTATAAAGTAGCATTTGAACAACTGAAGTATTTTCAGATTCATCAGCTCATTCTGCTTCTAAGGAATTCTTCTGCAGTGTTCATCAGCGATTTGTACTTTGATGGTAGTGAGCAAATGTGCATCTTGACACATTTCCAGCCAGAAACTTAATCCCTTTCTAAATTGGCATCGACTCCTCACTGCATTACACATGAAAAGAGATATTTATAGTAGTTTAATGAATGTAATATGTATCAAAATTATACATAGCTCTACACAGTGTAGTTCATTTTGGGTTGGCTTTTTTTTTTTTTTTTTGAGGAAGAGCTGTTCTTTCCAAATCTGTGTATTTTCCATTTGTGAAAGCATTCAGGAATGAAACTGTATGCATCAGCCTAAGAGGGTTAATATCCAGATGCCTCAGACAGATGGCATTATTAGTCTGACTGGGCTTGACATCTAGTTTTCAAAGTTAAGGAGCTTTGGTTACTTGGATGGCTGACAATCCGAGAATAGCCAGTGCCCTAAGCTTGATGCTTTCTATAATACCAATAGACAATACTACAGCTTTGCCTAACAAACTTTTAGCAAAAAGTTACACCAAGATCAACCGCACTGAGAAAGTACTTAAGAAAATGCTGTTGCAACTTTTAGTTTAGGATCTCTACTGGCAAAGGCTGAACCAAGGACAGAGAACAGTATTTGAATTTTATTTTTTATGCTTTTTTTTTTTGGCAACAGCCTAGACCTGAAGTGTTCCATCTTTTTAACTGTTCAGTCTATTCAGCAGATAGAACTATGGGAAATAAAAGAATCTGAAGAATGTTTCTCTTCTGCAGCAAACTACATCTTTACAGCCCTTGCTCTTTCAGTGTTCCCACTGCCCATTTTCCCCACGAGATGGGTTAGATGTTTTTAAGGGGAATACAGATATGATTAAAACGCTCTTAGAACCATACGAACAAGCGGTATCAGTTCAAAAGTGACTATATTTTCTCCCCTTCATACATAACAAAAATCGAGGAGAGTTCTGGGAGCAGAGAAGGCAAAAAGACTAGGGTTTGTCAAAGGAACATCAAGGAGGAAAGCACCCAACTCCATCAGCCCCTTTACAAGTCCTAGTATACAGGTAAATGATAGAAAATCCTAGGTAAAGATATATAGCAGAAAGACTTTCATCTTGTTGTAAGAAATACGCATCTGACACCCGTCAATAGAAGTGCTTACATTACAGAACAAATAAATACTCATTAAAGGTAAGTGGAAGTAGAGGTGATATACGTGTGTGCATATACGTGCACATACCAGAAATAATAGAGTAGTAACACTTCAATAGGAGACCTAAAAAAAGCCCATTGACAAAAGCAAATAGCGCTTGTTCAGGCTGGCTCAAAACTCCTTACTGTGTGCTTGCATTGTGAAATACATTTTAAAGTCAAGCAGGGATGTAACTGTTTTATTAATTTAAGAAATACAAAAAACAACAAGCAGAAAACTCATCTTTAAGGGATGCATACACCAGATCACAGAATCAGGTATGTGAAAAATATTAAATAACCCATTGTTTTGTAAACTACACCTCTGGCTAAGGTGAAAGACTGAAATTTTGGGGGTTACACTTTAAACCACCTAATATTAACCCAGGGTATTATATATAGCCACATAGGTTGAAAAACGTATTGGAAATGCCTTCTTCCTATTAAAATAGCTTATAAAGCAGAGGTTCATAACAACATATACCACATAAATGTGGTACAAACTTGATTATGTGATAAACACTAACCTGTAATAGCTACTACAGGACAAGCAATCCTTTTAAAAAGGCCTGGATAAGCTACCTTCTATTAGAAAACCAATCATCTCACAGACTGTAGGAGCAAAATCCCATTCTCACAAAATGCACCACGTCTTTGCTTACTGTGTGCATATCAGAAGGGTGTCCTTCAGTTTTATTTTTTAGAGATTAATTAACAATTTAAACCAAACTTTTGCATTCTAGAAAGAACATTGTGAGGTACGTAGAAAAAAGAAGCTGCTCTATTTTCAGACTTGAATGGGAGGTTGGGGTCCTCAGCACCGCTCAGGTTCAGACCCTTTCAGCAGCGACAGGAACGCCATTATATTGCGACAATAGTATCAGCTGACAGGGCAGGATAATAAACAGCGTTCTGACCTACACTATCCACTTAGGTCTTTCAATGCTAAATGAAAGCAAAATCTGCTTTCCAGAAGGGATCTAATTTAGCGTGGGGGGAGAACACCATAAAGCATTTAAAAACTTTAAATTACATTTTTAACCATCTTAAATATTTCAGCTTCACGCATTGTTAAGTATGTACGCACAAAGTATCTGATAGAGTTCAAGCCCGTCTCCTGCCAGTGCACACCGTGGGCCTCCCAGCAGGTCTGCGCGGAGGAGCTGGGAGTCCAAGAGCTGGGTACTGCAGCTGCACCACTTGCAGCTATTTCGACACACAACACAAACCCGAAAGCTTGCTCAATCCTGGAGGGTAAAGATTCTCCACCTAAGTATGCTACACAGGCCTGCAGAGCAAGGCACAGCTTTTATTTCCCAAGTCTGTCACAGCTGTAATACAGTCAGTGACCCACAGAGATTTACTGTGATCAAAGCTGTTTCAGCTGTTACTGCTGTTCTAAACTACGTTTTCACCACCTCATGTTCAAACAAACAAGTGAGAGGTACTTCCACTGATTTGTGCAAGTATCAATTCATTACGTATACAGGTGTTTAGCATTTCTTTTTAATGCAGTAGTCATCCATATTATAAAAGCGTACGTTAGGCTAATTTTATTAGCCAAATAAAATTTACAAGTCACACAAGAAGCAGAATCAAGAACAAATTATACTTTAGAGTAGACATGAATACCCATTACTATCAAAAAACTGTGCACACACCACAAAACACTGAGCTATACTGTGATACTGTAGTCTCCAAAAAGCTTTGCTTTACAGAATTTCGTTTTGTTCATGCAGATTACAAAAATAAAAAGAACATCTGTGTTTTAAGAAAACTACCGCACTTTTACTTTCATTATTAAATGCTGAAAGTAAACTAATTGCTCTCACTTCCTATTTCTCACAGGTGAAAGCAACACAATCCAGCATCCATTCCTGAACAGAAGGCCATTAAATTATTGAGATAATTTCAGACACATATACTTCAGAACTAAACTACAAACTAAGCAACAGCAAACTAAAGTTACATTTCTATCTCCGTGACCATCCTAGAGCAACTGCGTAGTCACAAACCTCTTTATTTACATGCCAGCTATATACTTCATTTCATCTTAGTTCCTCCTATGCACCTCTATGCAGACAAATCCACTCAGGGGTCAGAAAAATTACTAAATACCATTAAAAACATATGCAAAGCTTTAGCAACAAATCTCTTCTGTTTACTAGGAGCTGTACTAGAAACAGGTTTATATTCAAAGAGAGTCTTCAAGCCATCGTGTCCTTAACGCTATCCAACACAGATTTGCATCCCTCTCTGTATTCCATGGTCCATCCTGGCATCACTGCCCCTTATCAAACGCTTACAGCAGCCTCTCAAACGTTACCTGCACTGTCACAAGGCAGTTCTTGCTCCCATGAGACAAGAGCTGAGCCAGTCCCACCTACTCAAGACACACACCACAGAACACTGTTAAACAGGTGACAATCGTTTGAGAGAGAAATCAGGTAGCATAGTCCCTAATACAGGTGCAATTTCTAGGATCTACTTTTTACCCTAGAAGACATTAGTCCTACAAGAGGACTATGACGTACAGATTATCAAACGGCATGTTTCAGTACAATTCTCAAAATCAAGCTATAGCTTGGCAAAACTGTCAGATTTCACACATGAAGTCACTTTTTTAAAAACCTACTTGTTTCTACTATCAACATATTCCTTCATGGCACACAACATGTGAAAATACCATAAAGCTCGAGTTGGTGCACAAATCTTTACCTTCCCAAGTCAAATGACAAGCCACACCACAGAAGTGAATTTAACCGTTTCTTTCAAAACCAGGCTGTCCCTTGATAAGGTTAAGGCAATTTACCATTGCAAGAGACTGAATCATATGCCCAAACTAACACAAGACCTAGAACTCAGTAGTTCATTTCAGCTACAAAAAGGAAAGCTGAGCTTCAAGTGAAGTTCCAGGATAACTGTCCAACATGGTTTTAAAGTGCAAAGGTAAAGTAAAAATTTCAAGCCTGGTGAACTGAAATAAAACCAACCACCTGAAGCTGCCCGCCAACAAGAGCTGGTACTTGCAGTGTTTTACAAAATACTTCTCTGAAATGACTTGCACTTTCAACAACGTATCAGCGATACTGGTTCACAACAGAGGCTAACAAGCTTTTGAGATAAAAAAATTACAATATAATTGCCAACAGCAAGTTATTCGGAACCTATTTATAAAAGCTAAGCCAAAGAGAACCAGTTTCACTGCAAGAGCCATAAATTATCACAAATAAAGAGGAAACTCAGGTCTTGGTTTAAATCCTGATGATGCCAAAAGGGTGTCCTGTTTATTTAAGCTTACTTAGGTAATTAAGTTGATGCTAGTTTTACTTCTAATAGCAACAAAAAGACTCAACTAAAATCAGCATCAGGTTAGACTGACCGATATCAAAGACTGACAATACCTTGAAATTTCACACGAAATCCTCCAGCCCAGAAGCACAAAGCCCTAGATGTTTACTTCCCACTGGAATCAGTGGGGAATTACATGCCTAGTATCTTGTATGTCTGGAGCAAAGCAAAAAAAAAATCAGCTTTTAAGACGCAGTCCCATAAAGCATCAGCATCAAAGACTAAGTGCTTAGAAACCTGAAGTCAAAATAACTTTTTAAATCCATGCCCCGTGTCATACATACTCTCACTCAAGCATATAAGGAATTCAAATCTTTATTTGATATCCATAAACCCATAAACGTTGCTATTCTATATTTCTATGCAGGAAGGCAGTTTTCCCCTAAAACATTATGCTTTTTAATAAACAACAAACTTTAATTCTATTGCGTGAAAGGGCTACAAATATACATTTGTTAACCAAGCAGACTACACAGATATTTTTGCTTTACAACTGGCACCTATGTTACTGGTACACTTAGCTGGCTCATTTATCATAGCACTTTGCCCACATAGTTTAGATTATCACTTTTTGAAATGTGGGCAATTGCAATTATTAAAAAAAAAAGAAGAAAGAATACGTGCTGAGGCAGGTATTGCAAATCCATTCCTTTTTTCCAGTCAATACTCATGGAGCCCATCTTTATTCACATGCAGATGTCATTGCATTCTACACCAGTCATCTAGTGGCATAAAATAACTTTCAGAAGTCTAGTACAATTGTTAGCGAACCAATTTTACTCCTGCTGTAACGAAGCCTGCAGCAAGGGGGCTGCCATCCTGTCGGTAGATGGTGCTGCGAGAGATTCTTGGGGAACTTTAACGAAGGACAATAGTTCAGAGTGAAAAGTCTGTTAACCCGGTACTATGAAAACAAGTATGCCTTTAATAGAAGGGATAAATGTCGACCCTTTCCTGGAAGGAATCATACACAGAGAAACCGATAAGAGGACTTGAAACTAAGCAATCGGAAATTCTGAACATTTTATATGAATGAAGCACATGCTTAACACAAACTATTTCTTCAAAACTACACAGTACATACGTTGATGGAAGAGTCCTATAGAAAAAATTGACCAACCATGTCAGCACGTCAAACTGCCTAGTACAAGATGGTGGATGCACACAAACTGCATAAGTGAGAACGAATATTTAAAAAACAGACCACATCCACGGATTAGTACTTCAAAAATTTCCTCTGTCGAGTGTTTGAAAACCAATAAATCCACTAGGGGAGTAGCAAAAAAGTCAGCTAGGACCTTTACTGGCAATAAAATATTTACTCTAAGTACACAGAGATTTTAAAGCAGAGGAACACTCGCTTCAAACCTAGAAAAGCCTTAAAACCGTACGGAATGGATCCTAGGAAAAAAAATTAGACATGTAAAGGTCAATGAACACAATGATTTATTTAAAAAATAAAAAACGTAAAAACGATTTTTTCCTTCTTTACAGAAATGTTAATTTCAGTCATGGGATCCGAGTAGATTTTGTAGAAAAAAATGTAGTAGCCAGGTATAGAGTCCTTACAACAAAGGAAATTCCCCCGTAACCCTCCCCAGTTTTTACTCCAGATCAGCAAGACATTTCCCACCCCGTACCCCCAAAAAACAAATTAAAACAAGACATTTTTCGTTGCTAGTATAAAAACGACGAAGGTCCAAGTAATAATAAAAAAATAGAGTCCATCAATGACTGTAACACAAAGTATGTGTATGTGGGGCCCAGTCCATCTTCAGAGAGAAAGAAGTGGCACAGGCAGCAGAGGCGACCCTCAGGGGGCATTTAGGAGCTGCTCCCACAGCAGGGAGGCATTTAAAAGGAGCTGCCCTTCGGCGAATGAGGGGAGAAACCATTTAGAAGCTGCCCCGTATCAAAGGGAGGGCTCTCCACGCCGCCCCCAATGGGTATGGGCGCTCCAGCTCAGAAAGAGCCGCCCCCGTAGCCTCCCCCACCATAGCCTCCTCTGTACGGTCCACTGTTACTGCGGCCCCCCCAGTTGCCGCCCCCTCCGCCACCTCCTCCGCCGCTCTTCATGGGGCCGTAGGAGGACTGGTGCTGGCTGTAGCTGCCGAACCCGCCGTACCCGTTGCCGTAGTCGCCGCCTCCCCCTCCGCCGCCGCCTCCGTAGGAGCCGCTGCCATAGGAGCCGTAACCGCCGCCGCCGCCGCCTCCTCCACCGTAGCCGCCGTAGCTATTGTAACCGCCGCCTCCTTTGGAAAGGCCGTTGTGATCCCGGTTGCCGGATCCGCCGCCGCCCCGACCCCTTCCTCCTCCTCTGCCTCCCCGAGAGGGCCTGGAAGAGCCGCCGCCTCCCCCGCCCGACTGGATGTCCTCCTTGGGCACGGCCTTCTTCACCTCCACGCGGTGGCCCTGGATGGGGTGGAACTTGACCACGGCCGCCTTGTCGGCGGCGTCGTGGTTCTGGAAGTAGACGAAGCCGAAACCGCGCTTCTTCCCGCTCTGTTTGTCGGCGATGATCTCGGCCTTCTCCACAGGGCCGAACTGGCTGAAATGCTGCACCAGGTCCCCTTCGCCCACGTCCCCTTTGAGGCCGCCCACAAAGAGCTTCTTCACCTTAGCGTGGGCCCCCGGTTTGGCCGAGTCCTCCCGGGACACGGCCCGCTTCAGCTCCACCGCGTTCCCGTCCACGGCGTGGGGGGAGGCGGCCATGGCGGCGTCGGCCTCCTCCACCGCCGAGTAGGTGACGAAGCCGAAGCAGCGGGAGCGCTTGGTCTGCGGGTTGAGCACGACCACGCAGTCGGTGAGGGTACCGTAGGCCGCGAAGTGCTCCCGCAGCCCGGCCTCCGTGGTCTGCACGTTCAGGCCGCCGATGAACAGCTTGCATAGCTGCGAGTTCTCCATGCTGCCGCCGGTGCCGGGGCTGCGCCTGGGCCTGGCGCCGAGACTCCTCCTCCTGTTGGGGGGCAGCTCTGAAGGTTTTTTCCCCCCCTTCTCCGTCTTGCCGCTTCGTCCCCCTCGCTCGCTGCGAACAGCGCGACCTCACGGCTGCGGCAGCCGCCGGCGATGGCTCTCTCAGCCTGGCCCAACGCCTTCACTTCGCCTCACCTGACCAGCAGAAGAGACGGGGCGTCCCGGCTGCCGCCGCTCCCGCGGAAAGGGGGGTGGGGGTGGGGGAAAACACAGGCACGCACAAAATGGCGGCTGCGACTTCTCCAGAGCTCGGCCGGCGACTGGTGCCCACACAAAGGGGACGCTGGGAGCCCCGCCCGCCCGGCCGCCGCCGCGCACGCCCCCCACGCCGGCACAGCCAATGAGAGCGCGCCGCCGGCGCCGTCCGCGACTCACCTTTAGGGGCGGGGTTTCGACCGCGATCGACGAGCGCGGCGACTAATCGGAGGGCGCGACCTCCGCCGCGCGTCGGCAAAAGGCCCGGGGTTCCGCCGGTGACAGACGCGGCAGGCAGCCAATAGGCTTGCGCTGTAACGGCGGGTGATGCGAGAGAAGGGGCGGGGCAGGCACCGGCCCGGGCTGCGCCAATGCGTCAAGCCCGCGGACGTGAGCCAATGGGCCTCTGCCGGCCCGGCCGCGCGCCTTCTCCCCGGCGGCCCCGCCCCGCAGGCGGGGGCAGCGGGCGGAGGGGCGGCGGGCAGCTCGCGCGGGAGCGTTGGCCCGGCCGGGCTTCCTTTACCTTCGGGTTGTGTTCCGTTCTCTACCTCTGCCAGCCCCAGCCTTGCACCTCCGTTGCCTTCGGCTCGCCCGCCTTCACGGCAACACGGTCGGTGTATTCCTGACGGGCAGTGACTCCCCTCTTCGGGGGCTTCCCCAATGCGTTTTGTCCAGTTCCCCTCTGCTCCCTCTTAGCAGCAGCCGGCTCTTCTTCCCTCGTCTGTGTCCGTTTTCCCTTTTCCAACATGCTCCCACCCACCCAATCTGTTCTCTCAGGCAGCTTCTTGCTCGCTTTTCCTGCCACAGTTTCCTCCCCCATTCCCCAGCCCTATCACTGCTTCCTCTTCTCACCCTTAAATCTCTCCTTGGCTCTAAAAAGGCGGTATTTTCTTAAAGAAATAATTAGAGCTGTTCGAGGGTGTACAAGCCCTGTGAAATGAGTAATAGTGAGATGTATTTCCTTTTCTTTTTTTACTTTAATAGTACCTCAAACACTGTCAGCTTGAAGACTGCAGAACTATTTTCAACGTACTGAATTTTTCATCAGAAATAGGATTTCTTTTCTTCGTCTTACACCCACTGGAGTTTATCTTGGAAATTACCTAGGAGCTAAGAACGATTTTTGTGGTGGAATTTTCTTTCCTTGAAGGTGAAAAGCACAGTTCACGTTTCACTTAGGCACGTTAGCACCTGCACCACACAGTTTCTGAAACTCATGTTAACTTGCTTAGCTCTCCTCACAGATACTTGTCTAATCTGTTTCTAAAACCTTCAGCGAAGGCAATTTCACAACCTCTTCAGGTAGCTTCTACCCTTGTTCGTTATATCCACAATGAGGTAAAAGCTTCCATTTAGACATTGAGACAATCTTTGAAAAAATAATCACATAATCAAATTATTAAAGTGAGCGCAAACCTCAAGAACTCATGAAGTGTTAAAGCATCCGTATATAGTGTACTCAACCCACTCTTCTTCTTTGATAAGTAAGTGTATATGCTAATATACTGTGGGCTCTACTCAGATGGTAACACTTCCTCTTCTGTTTGGGCACCTCTCCCTGTTTGCTCTGTTCCTTGTTTTCTGTCGCTTCGCTTTTTCAGACACTAGATCCCGAAAAGCAGGTCTGTCTTGTCTCGTCTACGATGATAATTCCATAGAAGTTTTCCAAGATTTTTTTAGGACACTGTTCCCTATGACAGGGTTATATTACCTCTACCAATTAGCACAGGTTGAGAGTATTATTTCTGACCGTTGCAATATTTGTCAGACACTTAAGAGCTGTACCTCCAAATAAAGTGTTTGACCCGCAAAAATCTTCCTTGAAGTCCCCTATGTAATACCTGTTTTATATCCCAGTTCTTTGCTTTCAAAAGCCTATCCATGCTATTTTATTCTCCACACCATCCAAGAACATTGGTACCTGTTGTGGTTTAGCCCCAGTCGGCAGCTGAGCACCACGCAGCCGCTCGCTCACCCTCCCCCTCCCCGGTGGGATGGGGGAGAGAATCGGAAGGGCAAAAGAAAACTCGCGGGTTGAGATAAAAAACAGTTTAATAATTGAAATAAAATAACAATAATAATGATAGTAATAAAATTGCAATGAAAAGGAGAACGAGAGAGAGAGAGAGAAACAAAACCCAGGAAAAAAAAACAAGTGATGCAACCGCTCACCACCCGCCGACCGACACCCAGCCAGTCCCCGAGCAGCGATCGCTGCCCCCCCGGCCAACTCCCCCCAGTTTATATACTGAGCATGACATCATATGGTATGGAATAGCCCTTTGGTCAGTTTGGATCAACTATCTTGGCTCTGCCCCCTCCCAGTTTCTCGCGCACCTGGCAGAGTATGGGAAGCTGAAAAAGAAAGTCCTTGACTAGTCTAAGCACTACTTGGCAACAACTAAAACATCAGTGTGTTATCAGCATTCTTCTCATACTAAATCCAAAACACAGCACTATGCCAGCTACTAGGAAGAAAAATTAACTCTCTCCCAGCTGAAACCAGGACAGTACCAAACCTCACAGTCACAAGTCACCTTACCCTCCTGAGTCAGGGATGGGAAATCCAGATTAGTATATTGGAAATCAGAGGTTTTGGGGACTGGCTTAATAAAAAATGACTATCAGACCACCTGGTTTCCAGCAAGATCATATCCTGGATCCCCTGTCACTCACATTACTGCTCCCTTGCTCTGGGAGAAGAGTTTAAGTCTTCCCTCCTGTTGTGGTTTAACCTGGAAGGCAGCTAACCCCACACAGCCATTCGCTCGCTCCCCCCTCTCCCCAGTGGGGTGGGGGAGAGAATTGGGAAAAAAAAAAAATTGTGGGTTGAGATAAAGGCAGTTTAATAGGACAGAAAAGGAAGGGAAAATAAGAATAATAATAATGATAAAAGAATATACAAAACAAATGATGCACAATGCAATTGCTCACCACCCGCCGACCAATGCCCAGCCAGTTCCCGAGCAGCGGTTCCCCCCCGGCCAACTCCCCCCAGTTTATATACTGAGCATGACGTCGTATGGTATGGAATAGCCCTTTGGCCAGTTGGGGTCAGCTGTCCTGGCTGTGCCCCCTCCCAACTTCTCGCTGGCAGAGCATGAGAAGCTGAAAAGTCCTTGACTAGTGTCAGCACTACTTAGCAACAACTAAAACATCAGTGTGTTATCAACATCATTCTCATACTAAATCCAAAACACAGCGCTATACCAGCTACTAGGAAAAAAAAAATTAACTCCATCCCAGCCAAAACGAGGACAATATCCACCCCTTATTCTATACCATCTACATCATGCCCAGGTCCCAAACTTTCCAACACATTCCAATTAATCACCACCACTTTTTCCTGTCTTTTGATATATACACACAGATATCATTCCCTTAGTCTATGAGCCATCCTTATAAAATGTTCGTTGAGTTCATTTAGTCCATGACTTTCGGCTCCATTTGTCGTAACAGTCCTTCAGGGCAGGAGACATGGTGTGCGGTGTGGGATGGTTGCGTGCTGAACCCAGTTCTGGTTCCATTATCGCTGCACTTGTCCAGTTCTGTTATCACTGTACTTTGCTCGGTTTCATCAAAGTTCCTTCTTCATTAATCTAGGTAATTCTTACTGTAATACCATTGATATGGCACATAGCCATCGTAGAAGTGGTGATATATAGTATTATATAGCAATTAACATCATACAATTTAATTAATAGGCTATTCTCACCCAAAGTCAAATCCCCTTGGGGTACACATCAGACTTTCCCATCCTCCCACATCACCCACCAAGTGCACCCAGGTCCTTGAGCAAAAGCAATCCCACGGATGGGTTTGCCTTTGCCCGAGGCAGGAGTAACCCAGACTGTCTTCTCCAGCACATTTTCTGTGCACTACAGGGACTTTACTCCCTTCTATAGTACATAAAAGTTTTGCCTGGGCAGGGCCAGCTCGATTGGCAGATCCCCTAGCGTTG
>VYZW01028166.1:2371-16626 GCA_013401315.1 Balaeniceps rex | reverse complement strand
TGAAAGCCCTTTATGAGTTTGTATGGAAATGATACATGAATTGAGTGCATTAACTACCCAGTGACCATGGATAATTAAAATCAGTAATGAGTTGATGGCTAGGCTAAAGAGCTGAGGCAGCAGTCTTTGTTCTCATGCTCTTCTGGTCCTTATATTTCTGTGCAAAAGTTAGTGTCACTTTGCTTTTTATTTTTCATTCATTGCTCTTTACCTGAAGAGTTTTTCCTCCCCTCTATCAGTACAATAGTGCAGGAGAGAAAATAAAAGCCATAAAACATGCTTTGCTTGCCAAAGTGTAATGGAACAGAAGGTGTTATTCAAGAAAGATCCCCCCTGACTTGCTTCATATGGCATTTTGCCCGCGTAAGAGTGAATGATGTCTCTTACTGAAACACCTGGAGTAAAAATTGAATTGTCGAGAAAAAAACCTGTAATAATTCCTTCCAGACATGTACAGACTGGAGCCTTTACTTGGACTTAGGCTGCATATCAGAAACCTTAATATACACTTACAGTTTCTATGGACAGGTGAAAAAACATTGAAAAGACAAAATGAAGAATATCACACCAGACCTAAGAGACACAGTGGGGTCTTGGGGTTTGCACTTTTTCCTTTTTTCTCCAGATATCTTCTATTGGCTTTGTGAAGTCAACAGAGTTCTGAAAATCCCCATCATAAGATACAACCCCTAAATACTCCAGGGCCAGATTCTCAGGTGAATTTATTTCTTTTATCCTCCGTATCATTCATCCAGTATAAAAAGACCAATAAATTGGCAGCATGTGCCTGGTAGAGCATTCCCCTGGTATGTGGAGAAACTGTTGTACATTGCTGATCAGCTCTGGATTTGTTTCTCTGCTTGCTATGTACCTGAGAGAGAAGAAAAGCGACGATATGGCTGAGCTACACTCCATCATATCTCACACTTGAATAACTTCTATTATTCTTTTTTCTCTTTAATGTATCTATCCTATAGTACTTCACTGCAAGGTAGAGTTGCACTCCTATTCTCTATATTAATAAATGGAGAGATGAGATACAGAGATTCCCGCATTCAGCTCAGCTTCAGGTATCTCAGTACTCAGCATGTTGAAAGCAACATTCAGGTCACTCTGTGGATCTATGATGAAGTTTTATAACTATCTAAGTTTGAATATCTTTACTACATATCTACCAACAGCTTTAAGCATCTTTTATATACACAAAAGTTTGCAGCAAAGCTCAAGAGAATTCTATTTCAGCTAATCATTGCTCTCAATTTCTCTCAAATCCAGAAGAAAAAGAACTTTAGAAGAGGGGGAAAAAAAAGCCTCTGCTGCCTAGTCAGTCTAGGTCACTTGGTTATTGTGACCCCAGACTGATCCAGGTACATCATGCCTCTAAACTTGGAGACTTTTTTATGATGTTGTGTCAAAATTATGCTACCTGTGTCAAGAGATCAGAGTTCAAGTTAATGTCTTCCTGGTAAACATGCTGCCCTCACAAATGACCTGGGAAGTTGGGGAAGATCTATCCTGGGATTTAGTTTTTCATATAAAGGTGCACAGGTTCAATGCTGTTGTTACAACTCTGCGGTCTAACAGCAGCACAGATTTGAGAGCCTATTAATCTCATGATTACAATGCCAAGCTTACATGGGAACAGGGAGCAATTACCTTCAAGCGCAGATTTTTTCCTCAGTCACATTTCAGCTCTCTGGCAGTAGCTTTCAATCTTTAGATTTGCTCTAAGGCAGACCTTTCTCCCTGCCACCCTCTGGGCTTAACTGCGCACGCCGATATCTTTCCGCATAGCAGAAATGCCTTCGTGATCACAACTGGTGACAGGTAGATGTTTCTGCCTCTCCTGATATTCCTTTTTACCTCTACACTTGGTCTGTGCAGTTAAGGAGAGGATGTGCTGGTAAGCTACTGCACTTGATAGGCATCCCTGTATAGTTTATAGTTTTGCTGTTGCTTTGCAATTATCTTCAATCATACTGAGTCTTGTCTGAGGGAAAATGCAAACAGGATAATATATTCACAACATCTAAAATACAGAATGTAGTCACGGATGCTTTTAAATGACACAAATAAAGAAATAAGCAAACAGCCCTGAACATCTTACCTATTTATATGAAGGCTAAATCAGACAGGTCTTTTCCTTATCCAGTTGACTTGCTCCTCTCCTGACAAAGCTGCAGTCAGGGGCTTTCAGTCTTTGTGCACACCACTCAGAGGAAGATCCTACATTGGGGAATCTGTCAGAGAACCCATTTATACCAGGAGTTTCTCTTACAGTGTCTCCGGCAAAGAATACTTTTGTGAACACACTCTTACATGGTTGTTCAGATCTCTGATCCTACGGATGCTCATGTTGCCGGAACTTTGATCCTACAGAGACACATGAGAGTTTCATATTGGTGGAACTGGAAGGCAAATCATAGAGACCACCTTAAATGCCAACAGTTACTATATTGCTTACTTATCCACCAGTTATTCATCACCAGAGTGAATATTGTTTGGCTTCTAGGATATGCAAAAGCGCCTCTACTAACGTGGGTGTAATCATCTATACTGTACTGGCCAGTTAAAAAAATTTTCTTGCACCAATAAACAATAAGATTTCCTTTTTTTTCTGGTGATTCATTGTCATATTTCAGTGTCAAAAATGTCTTTCACTGAATTTTATCACCTACATCATTAGCCAAGACATACTGCACCAATGTCTAAATATAACAAATGTACTTAACTTATTAACAACTAATTGATATCAAATGTGACTCTAATTAATCATTTGGGATGAAAATATGCTCAGAGCTACTAATTCCCAGACTCTTTTTAAGCATTTTAAGACAAAAGAGTTTCAGTGAAACAAATTGAAAAAAAACCACAAAAAAACAAAAACCATGCCTTTTGTCAGGAGAGATTAATAGTTAATATTTGTTTATCCCATATGTGGTGTGTTAACCTTGGATGTCAAGTGCCCACCAAGCCGCTCTCTCACTCCTTCTCCTCAGTAAGATGGAGGGAGAAAGTAAGTTGAAAAAGCTCCTGGGCTGAGATAAGGACAGGGAGATCACTCACCAGTTATGACCATAGGCAAAACAGGCTTGACTTGGGGAAGGTTAATTTAATTTATTGCCAATTAATAAAGATAAACCTAAACCCACCTCCTCCAAACCGCCCCTCCCTCCCCTCTTCTTTCCAGGCTTATCTTCACTCCTGACTCTTGTACCTCCTCCTTCTGAGTGGCACAGGGGGATGGGGAATGGGAGTTAGGGTCAGTTCATCACATGTTGTCTCTGCCGCTCCTTCCTCTTCACACTCTTCCTCTGCTCCGGTGTGGGGTCCCTCCCATGGGAGACAGTCCTCCATGAACTTCTGCAACATAAGTCCTTCCCATGGGCTACAGTTCTTTATGAACTGCTCCAGCGTGGGTCCCCCACGGGGTCACAAGTCCTGCCAGCAAACCTGCTCCAGCGTGGGCTCCTCTCTCCACGGGTCCACAGGTCCTGCCAGGGGCCTGCTCCAGCGTGGGCTTCCCACGGGGTCACAGCCTCCTTTGGGCATCCACCTGCTCCGGCGTGGGGTCCTCCAGGGGCTGCAGGTGGATATCTGCTCCACCATGGACCTCCATGGGCTGCAGGGGGACAGCCTGCCTCACCATGGTCTTCACTATGGGCTGCAGGGGAATCTCTGCTCCGGTGCCTGGAGCACCTCCTCCCTCTCCTTCTGCACTGACCTTGGTTTCTGCAGAGTTGTTTCTCTCACATTTTTCTCACTCCTCCCTCTCACAGATGCTATGCAGTGTTTTTTACCCTTCCTTAAATATATTTTCACAGAGTTGCCACCAGTGTTGCTGATGGACTTAGCTTTGGGCGTCAGGTCCCTCTTGGCTGTGTCTGACATGGGGCAAGTCCTGGTCTCCTCTCACAAAAGCCATCCCTGCAGTGCCCACCCTTCCCACCCCTCTGCTACCAAAATCTTGCCATGTAAACCCAAGGCACTCAAAATAGAAAAAAACCTGAAACCCACTTCTCTATAGCCTATGTTCTTTCCTTCAGGCAGCAATCTAAGTATCTTTGCAGGTGAGATCCTCAATCTTTCTCTATATGACCTTATGAGAGTATGTGAACTTATTTGTAATTTCTGCCAATGAAATTACTTGCTTCTGTGATAATATCACAGCAGAATTCATATTAGTATTGAAGTCCATATTCTGAAAGCGTGTCTTTTCTTGCATTTGTCAATAGTGAATTTTCCATACAGACCTAGCGACAGTCACAATTATCAACAGCAGAAATATTTCACCTCAAAATTCTTCCTCCCTAATTTTCACTTTTTTTTCCCCCCATTAAAAATGGCAGATGGATATCTTTATGCTATACAGCTTTATGTCTTGGAATGATGCTGTTTTTTTTTTTTCTTTTTTTTTTTAATGTTTCAATTCCAGACCTTTTCCATTTTCTTCATTGTGTGAGCCATCGTCTTTTACAGCACAGATCCTCAGTCTCTATTAAATGATATGATCTAAATGTATGAACTCACAAGATTAATGCAAGCAGAATGGGTTTATCTGTTCTTATATTAAAATGCTTTATGCTTTGTGAAAAATAATTATTTCTTTGCTTTATGCAGAAATCTATACAGTCAAATACTTAGTATGCAATTGTGATCAAAACTTCTGCTCCAGAGGATCTGAATCACTCAGGGGACAGATACTAGGCAGTTCATCTCTAGGTCACTAGTCTGAAGGTACTCCAAGTTTGACTGAAAACTGACTGAAAGCTGATCTCCAAGGGAAATAAGTTTATTCAGGGCATCTTCTAGCGATTAAAGGTCCACTTCAAACTGACCTTTATCACAGCTGACACTAGTTACCAATCATATTATCATGATCCACAGAAATGTCTTCTGGTAGATACTAACGAAGTTTGTGAAATATTAGTTTTGATATTTTGATATTCATATGTGATTTTAAGAATATGATTTCTAACACTGCAAATGGAAATGTTTCTTTTTTTTTTTCCCCAAGCCTAATTGCCAAATATTACAATAAATAATTTTCAGTATATACATGGGAAAAGATATAAGGGGAAACATTGGTAATTTAGTTTTCTTTGGTGTCTCTGACCTTTGTTCTTTCCAAAAAGAGATTTCTAATTATGATGGAGATGCCCTTTTGTGTCACTGAAATCTTATTAAGCTGATAACAACTTTATTGGACACTTGTTATTTTTTCAAGCAATAAATCTTCATGCCCCTATTGTATCTGTCTTAACTCCATAATGGTGAATGACTTAACAGCACCCAAACTGGGGAGTCCCCTTATGTGTCTTCTTTGTCTTGTCCTTTGTCATATTGAGGAGCAAGATCAGCCGTAATTACTAAGTAAATGAGCCAGTCTTGCTGTATTAATCCAGTCCCTGCATATTGCTCCTTGCTCCTTTCTGAGAGCCATATGGACATGCAGCAGGTTTTTAACAACATTCACATACAGCTCCTTGTCCCGAGAGCTGCAGAGTCCTCCTGAGTAAAGGGGATCTGAGGCTTGCTATGCAAGTTTAATGTTGTTATTCCCTTTCTCTTTATCCTGCAATTGGGTTGCCCTTGAGAAACTTGTGTAAAAGGTTGACCTACTTCTGGAAAAGAAAAAAAACAAAAATTATGCAAGAGGCTGTGTTTTCCACTACTGGAAGTCTTTAGATTCCAAAAAGATAGGGTTTGGGACAGCAGGGGCTTAAAGGGAAAGAAGGTCAGATAGGAAAACTAACAAGCTCCAGAATTTAGAGTTCCCATGGAAAACTCATTAGATATTGAAAAACATGAAGGAGCATGATTACAAAGTTCCCCAACTTATGTTCTTTATATTTGATGAACAGGCTAGTGTCCCCTGTAACTGTATATAAAGCTGTGTCTTTTTTTTTTTTTCTTTTCATAAAGTAAAAGAAAGGAAATTACCATGATTATCACACCTGAACTATCATTAAAACAGGGACAGTAGGCTACTGTCCAGCACTTTGGGCTCTTTTATTGTTGATATTGAAAGTGTGTCATCAGTCTGTTTATAATCTTAAAAGTTTGTTGTTAGCAGTTAACTCTCTGAGACTTTTCTCCTTTTTTTAATTCACAATATAACCATGGCTAGGTCTGATGAAACAAAAACACCATAGCTCTAATTAGCACTCCCCAGCATTTGGCCTTCATGATGGGATTTAATGAATCCTCTGAAGAGCTATGTGCAAGTCTCATACAGAGGAAAGGTATGCTTCAGTTCTGTGACTGACTGCCAAAATTATCTTGACATCTCCTTTAGATGATGTAGTATCACAATGGCTCTTGTAATTGCTGTTGTATCTGGTGACTCAAAATCAGCAGACAAACTTCCCAGTTCATATTCTCCCATGCGGAAACCTTTCTGTCTTTTTCTCAAATACTACATGGAACACAAGATAAAGCAAAAATAGCAGGAATATTACTCTTGCTGAAATCTAACATAGCCGTAGATAGCATCAATTCACTTTATCATGTGTAGTATGGGGAAATATATGGAATGGGGAAAGAGTGGAGCAGACGCCTAGAAGTAGAAGTGGTAGGGTAAGTCCATTGATAATACTTGCTAATACTGATCTGTTCATTCAAGGTGAGGGAAAAAGAAAATTCTAGCTTTTATCTGTTTTGAAATGTCTGGTACCTGAAGATATCAACATCCCATGCTTTCTTTTCTCTGGCTGCACTTGAATCCATTCAAGATACTCATGTTCCTGATAATCAGTCAGCAGTTTTGTAGACACACTCAAGCTCAAGAACAATGAAGATGAAATTCATGTTGTGAGTTCTGGCCTGGAAAGGTTAGTTAAAAAATAAGAGCACAAAGTGGGAGCAAGCCTGTAGAGGTCACAATAAGCAACTTTGATATTTTGCTACAGGATCAGCTTATGGGAGGGGAAAACCAGTACAAAGAGGTTTTGAGAGACAAGGGTAAGACACCTGAAATGGTATGAGAAACAAGGACAGGAACCCATCCAGCTAACTTTGATTCTGAAAATTGTACTTGTTCACCTGGAAGGTTTCCAGCTGGATTTAGGTGTGTCACTCATGCATGAGCGACAGTCACATACTCCTAATATGTAATTTAATACTCTAGCTGTGCAAATGACTACAAACAATTAAAAAAACCTACACCCACTTAAAATGAAAAATAATGGCCTTAGAATACGGAACATGCATAAACCTGGTACAAAGTGGGCATAAGTAATTTCCTGAATTGTGTACAAAGTAATTTATAAATGATCTGTAAAATCATTGTAGCATCACTGCTTTGTAGCCTTCTATTAGCAGATCTTTCTTTTTTCCCAGGGACATAAGAGTTAGTCTTTTTTAAGAAGCTCTAATAAAATCTATAGGGTAATAACTAAAAAAAGAATAACCATTACTAGAATCTGAATTTAGAAGTGTAGTTAGTGATTACTGCTTTCAAGGCATTTTAAAATATTTGAATTATTTATTACTGCATGTGAGAAGTATTTTTTCTTAACAAGCCATCAGTGAAAGACAATGAAAGTGACAAGATCTGCAGCAAATTTCCATAAGGATTAAGTACCTGAATTCAAATTATTGTTTTCCAAATACACAAAAAACACATGCGACAGCTATGTGTATTGTTCTGTCATCCACTGTGCAGAATAAAGGTATGCATACCTATTTAAATTATTTTGTTAATTCTTTTTCATTGAGTTGTTCTTGTACAGCATATCTTACTGGCTCAAAACTACAAGTAAACGCTTGTATCCAAAAATCTGCATTCAGATTTCTGAAACATTTCCAAGGTTTTTTCACTGTGACAGTGCACAGTTTTGTACTGAATAAAACTGGCTTTTCAAACATTTTCAGCATGAACACTTAAAGTACATAAATAAAAAACAGGGCACTGTAAATGATTAAGTGTTGTCAAGGCTATAGTGACAATGCAATGTGCAATAAAGCGGGTAGCTGGCTGTCTGTAAAGTCCTTCACAAAATCCAGTGCATGGTATTTTGAGAAGTGTACTCTGGAATGGATGTTTTTAAGATGACTAATCTCTGAAATAACTTGGTTCACTTTTGGTACTGTTGCACAAGCTGTCACGCTCAGCTGTGCATGCCCTTTCCTTCAAGGGGATAAGAAGACTGATGTTTGGATTTATATTTCTTGTTTCTAGGTTAATCAGTCAAAGTGAATGTATTGGATTCCTGACAAAATTTGAAGTTGAACAGAGAGCATTCTTACTGGACTGTATTTATTCATTACAATGATATGCATTCATTGAGTTTGAGTTCCATCAGAATACGAAAGGGTCACCATTTAACTTCTGAAGTCTTTTTGAGTTTATGTCAAATGTGCTATCATGCAAAAAACAGTTCCATCTGTACTTTTGTATTTTCCTTCTGCTTATCTATATTAATTCAGGGTGATATTTGTAAGAAGATGATCTAACCAGCAAAATATAACACTATAAACTGTCCATTGAAGAAGATCTAATCCAGATTCTATTATTTTCACACGATATTTTCCGGTGTGGAATCTGATTCTGTGTGTACCCTTCATAAGATATAAAAGGAAAGTAAAACGGGCTAACTTAAATCACCATAATAGATTTACATTACAATTAATGACAAGGCAATCTATTATTGAGGAAGAGAAGTGGCAGTGGAGGGTTAAGGCAAAAATTATATCCCACTTTTAATCAAGCCTTTTCTAAGAACTTAAAAGACATAATGGAAAGGGGTGGGGGGGGGAAGCAGGAACGAGTAACAACAAAACTGGCATAGGTTTTATAGTACATAATTTTCTTTCTGTTAAAGACAATAATCAGATCCATGCTTACCTTCATATTTGAGTTGCTAATGTCTAATTTTTCCTTGATTTTTTGATAGAAATCTGTCTTAGCTCAACTCAATTATAAAACATCTAGAAAGGGATTCAAAATGGTTTTAATTCATCAGTCTGTGTAATGACTTTGTAATATTAAACTGGGATATGATGCTTTCGGGACAGAAGAATTTGCAGCATCAGCCAGTCAAAGGTTCTAACTCTGCAATTTCAATACTGAATTTATCACTTTTGGCACTGATGTCAACCATACATCAATGCCTGCTCATGCGATGGGGACTATCTGAATCTAGCCTATTAATTCAAGGCCATAAAGAAAGTATATTTAGCTCTAATACTAACTTATTTAAAGTTATAGGCAGTGTAGTACATGGATAACAAGATTGTTTAGCTGGAGATGTATTATCTATTTACAAAGGTTACTGATGACTTTGTGACCCACAAGCGGTAAAGACATTTTTTATCATGGAAAATGTGAAGTGGGCAAAACCAGGCTAGTCAGAAAATAAAAAAAGGTCACCTGTACAAGAATCTGCCACACTTCCACCCTTCCATAAATGGAACAAAGACTATCCAACAGCCTTTAGTGGTCCTCCACATAATGCATCTTCCTATCTCACCTCTCCTTATGAGCAAAGAAACCTTCACAAAGGGCACAAGATACTGTAACTGTATTATGTAGAAGAACATTCATTATTACAGAACCACAGAACAGATACAGAATTACAGAATTCATGTTGGAAGGGACCTCAGGAGGTCTTCTGTTTGACCTCCTCCTCAAAGCAGGGGAGCTTGGAGATCAGATGGGGATACTGAGGACTTTTTCCAGTCCCACCTTGAAAAGCTGCGAGGCTGGAGACTGCACAGCTTCCTTGGGCTACCTACCCCGCTGCCCAGCATCTTCACGGGGAGAAAGTCTGTCCCTGTATCCACTCCAAACCTGTCATTATCTATTGTCACACTGCCATGCACTGCTGTGAAGGGCCTGACTCCTTCTCCACAACCCCCCTCCCTGCAGGCATGGGGGGCTGTTGTGTCCCTTCCCATGGATGATCCAGTCCTGTTCCCACAGCCTCCCCTTGCAAGGCAGGGTCTCCAGCCCTGACCAGCGTGGTAGTCTGCCTTGACCTCACCCTAGTTTATCCAGGTCTTTCCTGAACTGTAAGTCCTGAAACCGAACACATGCCCCCTTGCAGAGAATTTCCTTTCCCAGGGCAGGACTTTTCATTTGTTGTTGTTGACAATGGTATGGCTCCTGCTAGTCCCTTCCTCCAGACTGGCTGGGCTGCTCTGGGTGGCAGCCCTGCTTTCTAGAGCGTCCACTGGCACCCAGATTTGCTGTCAACTGTGGCCAGGTGTAATGGGATAGATGACTCCATCTCATCCTCCAGGTCATTGATGAAGATGAACCTCCGGTATTCCACTTCCTACTGGTTTCCAGGAAGAGTACGACACCTTAACCACTACCCTTGGAGCCTGATCATTCAAACAGATTTTTGCCCAAGCTAATATCTTTTATGCTATAATACATATAAAAATACAGCATAAAATCAAAATAAAGATTTAAAGCTGTTAGTCCACTCACAGACTAGTTCAAAATGTCAAAATCCCTTTTTCAGACTGTTGTCTTATTTCTCTTTGCTGTACCCAATTACATATGGATGAAATAAAAATGATTGTTATGGCATATAAAATATTGCTTTAAATTCTGTGAATTATTCACTCAGCTTCCATTTTTGCTTGATTCAGTGCCAGCTGTTGCAATTGTTTGAGAAGCCACTGCTGTAAACCTAATTGACTAAATTACTTCCACATATATTCATAAATGCATGAAAATATTTTTCAATGTCTCATCTATATTATACCTTCAAAGTGCACTTAAAGTTCCCTACATTTCTGATGTTTCCTACGACCCAGTTGTGTTTGTCCATATTACTTTCGCAGGCAGCTTAAACTCAGGCTGCATCCAGGGGGATACAGAACTCGGAGGGTTTGTGACAGGCAGTATCATGGCTCTTCCAGGAGACCCAAACCTATGCATTATTTATTCATTTCCACAGAAAGGGAAAGTGGAGTAGCTGGAGGCTGCACAGGGTTTTATGTGTTCCCATATCCCAATTTTGAAGATGTGGCCTCAGTGCGGTTCCCGATAAGTTGCCAGCAAGCAACCTTGGTCTTGCGAAAGTGAAGCTATGGTATAGACACAACTCTAGTGAAGACATACTTTAGTGTGGTAAAGAAACAGAAATTTTTGGTAGCAATTTTTATTTATAAAAGGAAGAAGGAAGGAAATGGAGAGCAATTTTATATGTAAGTTCATACTGAGAGAAACCTAACACATTATTCCTCTTGGGACATCATAAGAAATATGTAGTAATTGCCTGGGTTTTCCAATATTGCTATGATGCTCTAAAGATATAGATGAAAATATGCAAAATATTATATATAAATAAAAAATATAAATACTATTGCAGACAGTGTCTCATTGGAGAAGGCGACTGACATTTCTCTTGTGAGAGAAACAACATGCTTAGGTTTTGTTAGATTTGAGTCTTAATCATTAGATTTTTAAAGATTTTGTTTAATCACATGAGAAACGGCTTCAAAGTTAGCCTTTTTTTCCCCTATATCAACTCTGTATTTTTCTTTCTCCCTTTTAATTTTTCCAAAAAAATCTTGTATATGACTTTTTTTTAATTTTCATGAGAAATCCAAATTTTTCTTTATTATGGTAAATAAGGATCTCAGGAGTACTATTTAAAACAATAGATTGGCTTTCTAAGAACAGCCATTGACTTCAAACACTAAAAACTTTCAGACAGATGGAAAGTGTAATTTTTTCTTTCATGGGACAGGTAAATTTTCTTTTCTGGAATATGAATTACATTATTAGAAGCAGCAGCATGTATTTTATCATTGCCATCAGTAGGCAAAGGATTAATTGCTGTCACTGTTTATACTATGGTACCTTGTGGGGTACAAATTACATTTCTCTAACCTCAGCACCTTAATCAAAACCAACATGATCAGAGCTCATTTTAATCTGCTGCAGCCAGCACCAGTCTTTCTATTCCAAATGAATGCAAGGTCAGCAGTATGGACTTCTGAAAGGAGGGAGCAAGCTTATCAGGAAAATGCACATGGTGAGGTCCAGAAGCAACGACAATGTGAAAAATCAAGTTAACATCCAGTAAAAAGGCCTGCACATTGCAGTGCTGTTGCCTTTCTATCAATTTGTTCCATGCTGAATCAAAACAGGGATTTGTATGTGTCTCAAGTGCCCACAAGCTCCTGGTAATTTGTCTGCTAGATATCTGAACTTCTATTAAATGGGCAGATACAACACAAAAAAAGCAGTGTAAGTGGTAGATATACAGAAGAGTCTTTCTCCTAAGAAATTAAGCTGAACTGTAAAAGCACTGTATTTGATAAACAGCTTTATGTACACTTCAGGCTTGCCTTCTGTTTTTATGTGTCTGTTCACGCTCCAGTTGGGCAGTCACGCTTTCAACTGCTTATGAGGAAAGCAAGGAGACTTGACTCAGCCTGAGTTGTATGGCTGAACTTTGGGTAATATCTCTAGCCTAACCAAAGAGTTCATTTATGAAGATTTATCTACCAGGTTGCTAAAGGAAATGATCTTACAACACTCAGCTTATACTTTTTCTAAACACAAAATTGTTGGAACCATTCTTTAAGAAGTATATTTTGATCCTGAAAAGAAGAGCGCTGTCATTCCAACCACATTATCTTTAAGACCAGTTGAAAATACTAGGAAAAGTATTGAGCTGATTTACAATCATACTAACAATACCAGGCAGAATAGTTTAATGGTTTGAGAGGTCAATTAATCATAAACTCTGTGGAAATGTGATGAAGGACACAATCTAAAGCTGTGGAAGGTGAAACCACTTAATGCAAGAGTTCAATTACCCTCTTGTTAGGAAAATCTTTGGCCAAATTTTTAAGCCTACCTACCAGAAGTTGAGCATCTAGGTTTATATTTTTGTGTTCATATATGTCTTTCATATATATCTATATGATACCTAAGACATATCATGAGATATAGATATATGTTATCTATATGTCATTCCACCATATAAAAGAAGTCAAGCTTTAGACATTTAAGCTTAGTGTCCTACATTGAAAACTTTTACTTTAAAGTTTTAGTTTATAGTCAAATAATTGAACTGTAAAAAGTAGAGTTATCTGATGGAAGATACTGGCCAATTGATCCATGTCTTCCTTTCAGGAGCAGGTAGTCTCAGTGTCAGTCAGTCATGGACCATCTGCCTCTATGTAGCTGAGGTGCTCCTGACTTCATAAGAAAGTTGAAACATATTTTAGTTTCAATATGCTCTAGAAAGTTCTGCAGAATTGTTGGTAAAAGCTTTAAATATGTTGCCCTTAGTCAGAATATTACAAATATGTCAAAAAAGGCCAGTGTCACTGAGCATCTGCAGCTGTTCAGGTGAAAGTCTGTTTCACAGTTCCCTTCAATGGGGAAAAAAGTATTTTAGATAGTCTGATGAGAATATAATAAAATAATTGCTGAACAAGCAAACAAGTTCATTTTGAAACTGAAGATTACATTTTGTCTGTTTATAAGGAACCCAGCACAGCAGACCACCAGTTTTGATAGAGCATTGAGGCTCCACAGACATATGAATTAATAAAATAGTGAATTCTAACTAAATAATGTCAGTAAAACAACTATATAGAATAAAAAATCTCAGCCTAGGTGAAACATAATATAACTGTGCAGGAACCAACAGATGTACTTATTTTTTTCATTGCTTGGATACGTGTTATTTGCATCAAGCTACAGAAATTAATTGCAAGACCTCTTGTTCCTGTAGAAAAATAATGTCAGGTCTGGGTTCAGAATTCAGCATTCAGATCTTGAGCTGCAGTTGAATCTCTTCTTTAAGCAGTGGACTTATAAATGCTTGCATAGCTCAACAAAGAGCACGCTCCTGGAACTGCAGTTAAAAGGTGAGGTTGTTAACAGGGACATGCAGTTGTTAAAGCAAGTTTGGCAAGATGAAATTACCAATGAGTACAGGCAAGAACATTCCAGGAAATACAGAAATTGAGCCCCCCTCCAAATAATGACTTATCCCCACCTCTCTCAAATATACAGGGAAATAGGAAAAACTATTAATTCTCTGTGGCATGTTTACACTGACTAATGTTCCTGGAGCAACAAGATAGCAACCTTGCTCTGCAGCATTACTAAACTTCCTGTTATTTATTTTCTTCACCTGAGTTCAATCAAGCTGCATGGTCTAATGCCTATGTCAAACTAAGAAGCTTCAGGGAAAGCCTCTCATCCATGGAGTGCTGAGGAGGCAATTTTTACTTCAGCGTAAACTGGGAAAACAGTCCCTGATTTCTTTTTA